>CAUYLG010019390.1:0-149091 GCA_963573385.1 Cacajao melanocephalus | reverse complement strand
ATGTTAGCTATCTATATTGAATGTCAATTCATATGCATATATTTCTCCTGACATTCAATTCCTTATGTTGAATGTCAGGAGAAGTATATGCATATATATTGTTTCCTTTAATGCATTTTAATAATATATTTAGAATGTTACATTCTTTAGCATCTCAATACCAAAAAATAGTTTTTGATTTCTTTGTCTTTTTAACACTTCGTAAAAAAATAGATTTTACTGATAAGTTAGGTGTTGCATAGAGGAAAAAATATTGACAAAATGAATATAGGAAGAGCCCACAAAGCCAAGACAATCCCAAGCAAAAAGAACAAAGCTGGAGGCATCACACTACCCGACTTCAAACTATACAGGGCTATAGTAATCAAAACAGCATAGTACTGGTACCAAAACAGAAATATAGGCCTATGGAACAGAACAGAGACCTCAAAAGTAATGCCACACATCTAAAACAATCTGATCTTTTACGAACCTGACAAAAGCAATGGGAAAAGGATTCTGTGTTTAACAAATGGTGTTGGGAAAACTGGCTAGCCACGTGCAGAAAGCTGAAAATGGATCCCTTCCTTACACTAAAATTAACTCCAGATGGATCAAAGATTTAAACATAAGACCTAACACCATAAAAACCCTAGAAGAAAACATAGGCAATAACATTCAGAACATAGGCATAGGCAAGGACTTCATGACTAAAACAGCACCAGCAATAGCAACAAAAGCCAAAATAGACAAGTGGGATCTAATTAAACTCAAGAGTTTCTGCACAGCAAAAGAAACAATCACTAGAGTGAATTAGCAACCAGCAGATGGGAAAAAGTTTTTGCAATCTACCTAACTGACAAAGGGCTAATATCCAGAATCTACAAAGAACTAAAACAGATTTACAAGGAAAAAAAACCCATTCAAAAGTGGGCAAAGGATATGAACAGACACTTTTCAAAAGAAGACATATCTGAGGCCAAAAAACATTTGAAAATATGTTCATCATCACTAGTCATTAGAGGAATGCAAATCAAAACCACATTGAGATACCATCTCAAGCCAGTTAGAATAGCGATCATTAAAAAATCTGAAGACAACAGATGCTGGAGAGGATGTGGACAAATAGGAACACATTTACAATGCTGGTGGGAGTGTAAATTAATTCAACCATTATGGAAGACAGCGGGTGATTCCTCAAGGATCTAGATCTAGAAATACCACTTGACCCAGCAATCCCATTACTGGGTATATGCCCAAAGGATTATAAATCTTTCTATTATAAAGACACATGCACACGTATGTTCACTGAAATACTATTTACAATAGCAAAGACTTGGAACCAAACCAAATGCCCATCAATGATAGACTGGACAAAGAGAATGTGGCACATATACACCATGGAATACTATGCAGCCATAAAAAAGGATGAGTTCATGTCCTTTGTAGGGAAATGGGTGAATCTGGAAACCATCATTCTCAGCAAACTGACACAAGATCAGAAAACCAAACACCACATATTTTCACTCATAGGCAGGTGATGAACAATGAGAACACATGGGCACAGGGAGTAGAACATCACACACGGGGGTAAGCAGGGCGGTGGAGGTGAAGGGGAGGGACAATGGGTGTCGGGGAGATTGAGGCGGGATACCACTGGGAGAAATGCCTGATGTAGGTGACACGGGGATGGAGACAGCAAATCACCATGGCATGTGTGTACCTATGCAACAATCCTGCAGGATGTACACATGTACCCCAGAGCTTAAAGTACAATTAAAAAAAAGAAAGAAAGAAAATCAGCTATGCCTTAATGATTATTTTTAACGTATTTTAAATATATTAGTCGAAAATATATTTTACAAATGATTCTCAGTAAAAGCCTCAACCTCTCCATTGCAACAGGTTCCCAACATGAAGGGGCTAAACTAGCAAAGCTAGGGACCTGGTTTTGCCCACCAGAGTTACTGCAAGGAGGCCCGGAGTACTAAACTAATCCTTGGCTCCCTAAGATCTTCCAGAGACAAAGTCAATCTACTGAACTCAACATATTCCTCTATCAAACTCCCAAGAGAATCAAAGAAGATAAAAGCAAATACCCTGTCCAAAGGGCAGCAACTTCAAAGAATGAAGGAACATCAGCCCACACAGATTAGAATGAACCAGTACAAGAACTCTGGACACTGAAAAACCCAGGGTGATCATTGTCCAGATGATTACACTACTTCCCCAGCAACAGTTCTTAAATAGGCTGAAATGACTGAAATGCCAGACACAGAATACAGAATATTGATAGGAATAAAGATCACTGAGATTCAAGAGAAATCAACCCAATCCAAGGAATCTAAGGAATACTATAAATAATACAAGAGTTGAAAGACAAAACGGCAAACAAAGCTGATCTGATAGAGCTGAAAAGCTCGCTTCAAGAATTTCAAAATACAGTTATAGGTATCAACAGCAGAATCAACCAAGTGGAGCAAAGAATCTCAGAGGTTAAGTCTGTTTATACAAATTAATTGTCAGACAAAAATAAAGAATAAAGAATGAACAAAACCTTTGAGAAATATGGGATTATGTAAAAAGACTAAATCTATGGCTCCTTGGCAACCCTACAGGAGAAACAGTAAGAAATAAAGTAACTTGGAAATCAAATTTGGGAATATTGGTCATGAAAATTTCTCCAACCTCACCCAAGAGGCCAACACTTAAATTCAGAAAATAGAGAGAACCTCTGTGAGATACTATATAAGCTGGCCATCCCCAAAAAACATAGAGATCAGATTCTCTAGGTCAAAATGAAAGAAAAAATGTTAAATGTAGCTAGAAAGAAGAAGCAGGTCACCTACAAAGGTAACCGCATCAGACAAACAGTGGATCTTCTAGAAGAAACTCAAAAAGCCTGAAGAGATTAGGGGCCTATATTCAGAATATTTTTTAAATGATACTGCTTCAGATTTCTTTCTACATAATTAGAAAAAAATCATCAAGATAAATTAGAAAGGAAGTACAACAACCTTAAAAATAATCTATGTTTTATCTAATTCCAACCAAAAATTTCATATCTAGCCAAACTGAGCTTCATAAGTGAAAGAGATTAAGATTCTTTTCAGACAAGCAAACGTTAAGGGAATTTGTTAGCATGTGACCTGCCTTAAAAGAGATCCCTAAAGGAGTGTTAAATATGGAAAAGATAGGCTGTTATAAGACACTATAAAAACACACTTTAGTACATAAATCATATACATCCTAAAGCAACTACACAATCAACTCTGCATAATAACTAGCTAAAAACATGATTAAAGGATCAAATCTGCACATATCAATGTTAACCTTCAATGTAAATGAGCTAAATGCCCTAATTAAAATGATAGAGTGGCATGCTGAATAAAGAAGCAAGATCCAACTGTATGCTGTCTTCAAGAGAACTGTTTCACAAGCAATGACACCCATAATCTCAAAGTAAAGTGATAGAGAAAAAACAACTAGGCAAACAGAAAACAGAAAAAAGCATGGGTTGCTATCTTAAGAAAAAATAGAGTTTAAACAAACAAAGAATTCAAAAGACAATGAAGGGCATTACATAATTGTAAAAGGTTCAATTCAATAACAAGTCCCAGTTATCCTAAATATATACACACCCAACACAAGGCATCCAGATTTATAAAACAAGTTCTTAGAGACCTACAAAGAGACTTAGATAACCACACACAAATAGTGAGAGACTTCAACAACCCACTAACAGTATTAGAGTATCAAGGCAAAAAACTATCAAATATATTTGGAACCTGAACTTGATACTTAACCAAATGGACCTAACAGACATAGACAGAACTTTCCATGGAAAAACAACATAATACACATTCTTCTCATCTGTATGTGGCACATTCTCTATAATCAACCACACAATCAGCCATAAGACAATCCTCAGCATATGCAACAAAATTGAAATCATACCAACTCCACTCTCAGACCACAGCACAATAAAAATAGAAATCACTACTAAGAAGATCACTCAAAATCATACAATTACATAGAAATGAAAAAACCTGCTCCTGGATTACAATGTAAGTAAACAATGAAATTAAGGCAGAAGTCAAGAAATTATTTGAAATGAATGAACACAAAGATACAACATATCAGAATCTCTAGGACATGGCTAAAGCAGTGTTGGGGGAAAATTTATAGAGCAAAATGCCCACATCAAAAACTTAGAAAGATTTTAACAAACTACCATCACACATAGAGGAACTAGAAACAAACAAACCCTAAAGGTAGCAGAAGATAACAGAAAAAACAGAGTCAGATCTGAATTGAGTGAAATAAATCCAGACATGAAAACCATACAAAAGATCAACAAATCTAGTGACTTTTTAAAAATAAGATTGATAAGTAGACTATTGAAAAAAAAAAAGATCTGAATACCCATGATCAGAAATGACAAAGGGGACATTACTCCCAATCCCACAGAAATACAAAGCAACCCTCAAAGAATATTACAAACACCTCTATGCATACAAACTAGAAAACTTAGAAAAACTGATAAATTTCTGGAAATACAACCTCCTGAGACTGAACAAGAAAGTGCAACCCTGAGCAGACAAATAACGAATTCCAAAATTGAATAAGTAATCAAAAGTCTACCAACCAGCAAACGGCTTGAAACAGACAGATTCGCAGCTGAATTCTACCAGATGTATAAAGAAGAGCCGTACCATTTCTACTGAAACTATTCCAAAAAAATTGAAAAGGAGCAACTCCTCCTCGCTGATTCTATGAGTCATGCATCATTCTGATATCAAACCTGGCAGAACACAACAACAACAAAATAAAACTTCAAGCCAGTATTCTTGATGGGCATAAATGCAAAAATCCTCAAAAAAAACACTAGCAAACCAAATCCAGCAGCACATTAAAAAACTAATTTGCCGTGATCAAGTAGGCTTTATCCCTGGGATGCAAGGTTGGTTCAACACATGCAAAATTAGTAAATGTGATTCACCACATCAACATAATTCACAACAAATTCACATGATCATCTCAATAGATGCAGAAAAACTTTTGATAAGATTCAGCAGCCCTTGATGTTAAAAACCTCTAGCAAATAAGGCACTGAATAAACATATCACAAAATAATAAGAGCCATCTATGACAAACCCACTGGAAATATCATATTGAATGAGCAAAAGCAGGAAGTGTTCCCTGCTGAGAACCAGGAAAAGAAAAGAATGCCCCGTCTTACCATTCCTATTCAACATAGTATTGTAAGTCCTAGCCAGAACAGTAAGGCAAGGGAAAAAAAATAAAAGATATACAAATAGGAAGAGAGGAAGTCAAACTGTCTCTATGTGCAGATGATATGATTCTATACCTAGGAAACCCCATAGTCTCTGCCCAAAAGCACCTAGATCTCATAAACAATTTCAGTAAAGTTTTAGAATACAAAATCAATGTACAAAAATCAGTAGCATTTCCATACACTAACAACATCCAAGATGAGAGCCAAATCAATGATGTGATTGCTTTCACAATAGTCACAAAAACAAAATACCTAAAAATATAGCTAACCAGGGAGGTAAAATGTATCTACAATGAGAATTACAAAACACTGATGAAAGAAATCAGAAATGACACATTCCATACTCATGGATAGCAAGAATCAATACTGTAAAAGTGAAATACTTCTCAAAGCAATTTATAGATTCAATTTTATTGTAATCAAACTACCAATAATATTCTTTAAATAGTTTGAAAAAAAAACTATTTTAAATTAACATGAAACCAATACAGAGATCGAATAGCCAAAGCAAATCTAAGCAAAAAGAACAAAACTAGACACACCACATAACTTGCTTTCAAACTACAGTGTAAGGTTGCAACAAACAACATAGCATGGTACTGGTACAAAAGCCAACAAACAGATCAATAGAATAGAACAGAGAACACAGAACTAAAGCCACACTCCCCTGCAACCATCTGATCTTAGACAAAATTGACAAAAAAGCAATGGTAAAACAACTCACTTTCAATAATTGGAGCTGGGGTAACTGGCTAGCCATTTAAAAAAGATCGAAATTGGATCCATCCCATTCACCATTACACAAACATCAATTCAAGATGAATTAAAGGCTTCATTGTAAAACTCCAAACTGTAGAAATCCTAGAAGATAACCCAAGAAATGCCATTATAGACAGAGGCAAAATTTTATGATGAAAATGCCAAAAGCAATGGAAACAAAAACAAAAATGGACAACCTAGACCTAATCTAACTAAAGAGCTTCTGTATAGTGCATGAGACTATCAAATGTAAATAGACAACCTACCGAATGGGAGACAATGTTTGCAAATTATGCCTCTGACAAAGGTCTAATATCCAGAATCTCTAAGGAATTTAAACAAATTAAGAAGTGAAAACAAAAACAAGAAAAACAAATAACCCATTAAAAACCACCATTTTCCATCCCATGTGTTGTTCTACAAAACATGCATAGAGACCAGTTACTTCTAGAGCAGTGATTTGACTATAATAGATTATCACAAACATTTTAAGCTTTATCTGTTTTGAAGAATATTTACTTTCTTAAATATTAATATTTACTGGCTTTTGATCAGGTGGCATGGATTCACATTTTGACTCTATCATTCACTACTGCATAAACCTCATAGTTTTACTGAAATTATAAGCAATTGTAGAGAGATATCTGATGATGGATTTTTATTTCAAGGATTTCTGAACAGTATTGATAGATGTGGTGTGGATGGTACATTAAAACTTGCAATTTTCCTTTACCAGAGAGTGGAGATTAGGTATCTTGAAAAGAGGGGAACATTACTGATAGGTAAATAGCATAATTACTCTTAACCGTGAGCCAGAAGTTTGAATGCTCAGATTTATAAAGCTGAGTCTCATCCAACAAATATGAGTGGTTGCCTGCCTCGGCAGAGTTTTAATCACAAGAGTCACGTCCAGAGTAATACTGAGTACAAGGAACTGCATTAAAATAAAATGCATTTGATATTCCAAATAGTTTTCATGATAGTATAGCTGGAATAATATGTACATTTAAATCTTCTTTAATATAGAAAACCAACTGATCTTTCCAACTTCCAAGTCGACACATAATATACCACCCCCATTTCTAGTTAAAATGCAACCCTAGGAAAGTACTGTTGGAAATTAAATATAGAGTAAAAGTGAGGTACGAAGAATGTCATTAAGGCTGTTAATCCACAGGTAATAGACTGTATTGGGTTTCATGTTATTTAGTAAACTATATGGACAACAGACCTATAAGAATTTAAATTGCATTGAAAACTTAAAGAAATAGGATGTGCAGGGATTATCCTAGTAGATAAAATTACTTAGATGGTATGGAATAGTAATATAAATTTTTATAATTATTTCCATGTTCCCTACTTAAGTTTTACACCTACCATACCTGGGGAATATGATATGTAGGTATTTGAAAACTTACCCACAGGAAATGAGGCAGGGCGGAGACATGTTTTATTTTATTTTTTTGAGACAGATTCTCACTCTGGTGCCCAAGCTGGAGTGCAGTGGTGCAATCTCAGCTCATTGCCACGTCTGCCTCCCAGGTTCAAGTGATTATCGTGAGTCAATCTCCTGAGTAGCTGGGACTACAGGTGCATTTTATCACGCTCTGGTATTTTTTGAATTTTTAGTAGAGATGGGGTTTCACCATGTTGGTCAGGCTGGTCTTGAACTCCTGACCTCAAGTGATCCTCCCCCCTTGGCCTCGCAAAGTGCTGGGATTACAGGCGTGAGCCACTGCACCCGGCCAAAAGACACATTTGAAATCATAGAAAATAAGATACAGGAAATCATGTTGGGACCATAGAAGCAAACTTCATGATATTCTACAGACCTACTTCTCTAATAGAATTCTAACAGGATTTAGACATGTTTATAGCAAGAAATGTGGAGCACTGTAACTGTACTTGGTATACTCCTAGATGCCGACCTCTATGCGTGATGAATGAAACTAGACCCTGAGCTACTTACCTAAGCCACAAGATTTACCAGAGTAAATTGAGGTGGTAGGTATGCCTGATCAGCCCCAAAGCAGGATCAGAGAAATTAAGTAAGACTCAACTGACATAATTTGTTGCAAACTCCAGTGACAGTAAACTTCCCAAGGAAAAATGAATAGTACATTATGCAGCAATACCTTAGTACTATAGATACCACAGTTCTTGCCCAGGTCCATATAAAATTGAAAGGAAAAGAGTCTAAATAAATCATATTTTGATATATTTCCTATTGAAAGTGACTTACTTGTATAGAAACTTGAATTCTGAAACAACTACTTCTGTCTAGTTTGCCATTTGCAAAAACTACCCAGACTTTATTGTCAGAAGTTGCAAAAATAACAACTTGAGACTAAATAAACACACGAATAAAATAATTAAATTAATAATAAAAATAATCAAAGCAATATGTGTATTTAAGATCACTGGAAATATACAGCCTATCTGACTTCTTGAAGCCTGACTTTATTTTAAAATAATACAAGATCTTTCATCAATAGCAATACTGGTTTGGGACAGTATTCTGTGATTCTCACTTCATGAAAAACTGTCTGTTTCATTTCAACAACTACACATTACATGTTTGCCAGACACGATGCTTAGGGATGAGTATACAAAGATAAAAAACACATGCTGGCTCTATCATTAAATAATAAGAAATCTAAAGGAATTAAAAAAACCCATAAAGAGATGATTTTGAGAAGCGGAAGAAATGACATTATATAAACTCAGAGCAGTACTACTTAGCCCATCCACTAGATCGGTCATCACTTTTGGGATGGTATAATTTATAACATAATCTTTAAATGCAGGTAATGAATTATGTAAGTAAATAAGTCAGAGCTTATCATGTTTTAGCAACAGGAACATCACAAGAAAATATAGGCAATGATTAAATAACATACGTGTATTGTAGAAAACAATAAACAATCCTATATTATTGTAACATAAACATCAAGTTCTGCATGTTAGTGGAAAAAGCTGTGGAAGAGGCCAAGACCATGACACAGAAGACATGTTGTACGCCATATAGATAAGCACAATGGAGCCATAGACCTGCTAAACAGAAGTGGAATAAGGCCAGATGTTTATTGTGGATAAATCACTATGGCAACAATGCGGAAGGTGGATTTCAAGGGTGCAAGATAAAAAGCAAAAGGTCATGGCTCATATTTGATCAAGTAAAATAGACTAACCCAAGTTGGAATATGACAAATACGCTGAATCTTACAGAGATTTTTATCCAGGTGATCAAACACGTAATGTAATAAATGGCAAAAATACCATCTATGTAAATATACAGAAAATGAAGAAAAGTTTTAGATTTGACATTGCATTACATAGATCTGACATTAGATCTGATGTTCTATTACAGCAACTGGGTGAATTTTGGAGTTACTTGGTTTTGCTTTCTCTTTGTTTTCTTTATTTATAGTCAGGATTTTACCTGAGTATTTAGATTATTTCTCAGCTTTTATTTTACCAAATTCTACAGTGTTGGCCTCCTCTTTGGCCTAAACTGAACTATTTCACATATATGACCCCTAATCACACACCCTTAAGACTCTCAGAATCACCCCAATGCAGGTCACAATAACGTGTGTGTGTGTCTGTGTGTCTGTATCTGTGTTAGGTCATCTTTATTCTTAACATGCTCAAATGGATTTCCATAACTGTTCCCTCAGATGATTAGCAATAATAGTTCTAATGATCACAGAAAAATAAAGAAACAAAATATCAGAAGCAATCTCTTTTTAAATTATCTCTCAGAGGAGTTTAAAAATCATCTTTTGAGCTAGACATTACGTTGTAAAGTGAGTGCCTTAGTATGAGGGAAGAACAATTCAAGATTGACTATTAAAACATGACTGGGGATATTGGCTTTAAATTTTTACCACCATTGATTATCTTCTTTTATTCCAAAGAAAAAGAAAGAAGAGAAGAGCAAACAATTCATTAGTATATGTAAGTTACTCCTCCCTCTAATAAGAAATCAGTTGCTCAAACACTAAAACAAGATGTTTGCAAATGCATTCTTTTTAGTATTTGAAACTTGATCACATTGTATAGAAACATATTTTTTATAAGTAAATGAAGACTACTATGAATGGTTCCAAGATTCTCCACTTATTCTTGGAGATAAACCTACTCCATACATTATTATACTCTAATGAATAAATATACATTTCCTTTAAAAGTTACACTGCATAATCTATTTAAGCCTCAGTTTTATTTTCTGTAAAACTGATATGAGGATAATATCAATAACAATTTTATAATAATATCTACTTCCATTGTTGTTATGAGGATTAAATGACAAGGAGTCCTTAGTATATGCCTAGCACAAGGAAACACACAACTCTTAGAATTACAAATAATTCATATAATTACAATATATATAATCACTTAAAAAAATTCCCTTATATATTAATGTATATTTATGGGAGTGACATATATATATATATATATATATATATATTTATATATTTATACAGGACATATCTAAATATATATACATATTTATAAACGTATATGCAGGACACATCTAAATATGAATATAAAATAAGGCTTACAATGAATGAGTCAATAAACACAGAATAAAAACTGCTGAACTCATGGTTTTCTTTAACCAGACTTTTAGAAATTTTCAACTCATGCAACTGACTAATGTATATGAATGTGTATATGTGTGTGTTTTTTTGACACCTTTATGTATATATATTATATATTTAGATATAATATATATGTAATATATATACAATAAAAATGTATATATTACGTATTTAGATGGGTCCTGCATATAATATATATATATATTTATATATAAATCTATAAAGCTGCATCTATATACATATTTAAATGTGTCCTGCATAAATTTAGTAATTCACAATGATATTGACATGATCCTACCAGGCAAACATTTGAATAATCCTTCTTCCTTTAATTGTATTAATTCAGATCAATGCAGTCAGTCTCACTCAAGTGGAGAATCATGCAATAATTCTTTACAAAACCAGTAAATGAAACATCAGTTTTCTAAGTGACAGGAGCTTACATCTAAGGATTTTACAAACACTGAGAAATCAGTAAATAACACTGGAGAAGTATTGTGAAGGATATTGTTAGTTTCAAAATTAATCATGCTTAGTTTAATGCTGTTTAATAATACTGATTAGATTATTAATGTGGGTTAATTTCTGAGTGAAGCATTTCTCATGACTATCTTGCACACCACTCAGTTTTGGAATAGCAGTATACTATGTTATTATTAGCCTATTTATTTTCTATCTGCTGCTGCAGAAAATAACCACCTTTATAATGACCACAGTCTAGATTTTACCCTGTGTCAAAAGGTTTTTTTAAAAAACATATTTATATTTTACTGCACTTTAGGTTCTGAGGTACATGTGCAGAACATGAAGGATTGTTGCACAGGTACATACATGGCAATGTGGTTTGCTGTCTCCATTCCCCCATAACCTGTATCTGACATTTTTCCCCATGTTATCCCTCCCCAACCTCCCTACCACCCGCTGTCCCTACCCTAGTCCCCGCCAACAGACCCCAGTGGGTGATGTTCCCCTCCCCGTGTCCATGTGTTCTCATTGTTCAACATCCACCTATGAGTGAGAACATGTGGTGTTTGATTTTCTGTTCTTGTGTCAGTTTGCTGAGAATGATGGTTTCTAGATTCATTCATGTCTCTACAAAGGACACAAACTAGTCGTTTTTTATGGCTGCATAGTATTCCATGGTGTATATGTGCCACATTTTCCTTGTCCAGTCTATCACTGATGAGCATTTGGGTTGGTTCCAGGTCTTTACTATTGTAAACAGTGCCACAATGAACATATGTGTCAATGTGTCTTTATAATAGAATGATTTATAATCCTTTGGATATATGCCCAGTAATGGGATTGCTGGGTCGAATGGAATTTCTGCTAGGTCTGTGAGGAATTGCCACACTGTCTTCCACAACGGTTGAACCAATATACACTCCCACCAACAGTGTAAAAGTGTTCCTATTTCTCCACAACCTCTCTAGCATCTGTTTTCTCCAGATTTTTTAAAGATTGCCATTCTTCCTGGCATGAAGTCGTATCTCAATGTGGTTTTGATTTGCATTTCTCTAATGACCAGTTATGATGAGCATTTTTTCCTATGTTTGTTGGTCTCATAAATGTCTTCTTTTGGAAAGTGTCTGTTCATATCCTTCACCCACTTTTGGATGGGTTTGTTTATTTTTTTCTTGTAAATCTGTTTTAGTTCTTTGTAGATTCTGGATGTTCGCCCTTTGTCTGATGGGTAGAAAAGGATTTTTAATTGTATTTTGTTTTTGTTTTTAGCTTTTGCTCCCACCCTTTGCTCAAAGTGGAAGAGAAAGAACAGAAATTTTTTCCTAATTACTCTTGCAAGAAATAAATGAAGACTTCATTTATTTTAGTAGGAAAAATGAACAATAAAAATTACAAAGAGTGAAAAGTTGTAGTCCTCTTATAGCTTTTACATTTTTACTTGGTGACCCAGCTTTTTGGGAGATTTCTGGATCTACCACCTAATTATTTTTATTTCAAAATTTTATTCCTAGAAGAAAGATGGCCCTATATAGTAATTTATGGTTCAAACCAGAATACTTTTGTGGGTGAGAGGCGTACTGTTAACAATAATGCAGCAGGCATAAATTGGATTGCTTTGGGAAAACCAGTATATATGATAATTTAAGAAGGAATGGTACCAGTTCCTCTTGGTACCTCTGGTAGAATTCAGCTGTGAACCCATCTGGACCTGGACTTTTTTTGGTTGATAAGCTATTAATTGCTGCCTCTACTTCAGCCCTTGTTATTGGTCTATTCAGGGATTCAACTCCATCCTGGTTTAGTCTTCGGAGGGTGTAAGTGTGCAAGAATTTAACCATTTCTTCTAGATTTACTGGTTTATGTGCATATAGCTGTTTGTAGTAAGCTCTGATTGTAGTTTGTATTTCTGTGGAATCAGAGGTGATATCCCTTTTATCATTTTTTTTACTGCATCTATTGGATTCTTCTCTATTAGTCAGACTAATAAAAAAGGAAAGAGAGAAGAATCCAATAGATGGATTCTCTATCTATTCTGTTGATCTTTTCACAAAACCAGCTCCTGGATTTATTGATTTATTGAAGGGTTTTTGGTGTCTCTATCTCCTTCAGTTCTATTCTGATCACAGTTATTTCTTGTCTCCTGCTAGCTTTTGAATTTGTGTGATCTTGTTCCTCTAGTTCTTTTAATCATGACATTAGGGTGCTGATTTTAGATCTTCCCTCCTTTCTCTTGTAGGCATTTAGTGCTATAAATTTTCCTCTAGACACTGCTTTAAATGTGTCCCAGAGATTCTGGTACATTGTGTCTTCTTTCTCATTAGTTTCAAAGAACATCTTTATTCCTGCATTCACTTCATTGTTTATCCAGTAGTTATTTAGGAGCAGTTTGTTAAGTTTCCATGTAGTTGTGCAGTTTTGAGTGAGTTTCTTAATCCTGAGTTCTAATTTAATTGCACTGTGGTCTGAGAGACTGGTTGTTATGATTTCCATTCTTTTGCATTTGCTGAGGAGTGATTTACTTCCAATTATGTGGTTAACTTTAGAGTAAATGTGATGTGGTGCTGAGAAGAATGTATATTCTATGTATTTGGGGTGGAGACTTCTGTAGATCCCTATTAGGTCCACTTGGTCCAGATCTGAGTTCAAGTCCTGGATATTCTTGTTATTTTCTGTCTCATTGATCTGTCTAATATTGACAGTGGAGTGTTAAAGTCTCCCACAATTATTGTGCAGGAGTCTAAGTCTCTTTGTAAGTTGTTAAAGGCTTGCTTTATGTATCTGGGTCATCCTGTATTGGGTGCATATATATTTAGGATAGTTTGCTCTTCTTGTTGCACTGATTCTTTTCCATAATGTAATTTCTTTCTTTGTGTCTTTTGATCTTTGTTGGTTTAAATTCTATTTTATCAGAGACTAGGATTGTAACCCCTGCTTTTTTTTCTCTCTCCATTTGTTTAATAACTCTTCCTCCATCCCTTTATTTTGAGTCTATGTGTGTCTTTGCATGTGAGATGGGTCTCCTAAATACAGCACACTGATGGGTCTTGACTTTTATCCAATTTGCCAGTCTGTGTCTTTTGATTGGGGCATTTAGCCTGTTTATATTTAAACAATATTGTTATGTGTAAGTTTGATCCTGCCATTTTGATGCCAACTGGTTGTTTTTGTCCATTAGTTGACACAGTTTCTTCATTGTGTAGATGGTCTTTACCATTTGGTACGTTTTTCCAGTGGCTGGTACTGGTCGTTCCTTTCCATGTTTAGTGCTTTCTTCAGGAGCTCTTGCAAGGGAGGCCTGGTGGTGATGAAATCTCTCAGCTATTGCTTGTCTGTAAGGGATTTTATTTCTCCTTCACTTACGAAGCTTAGTTTGGCTGAATATGAAATTCTGGGTTGAAAGTTCTTTTCTTTAAGGATGTTGAATATTGGCCCCCAGTCTCTTCTGCCTTGTAAGGTTTCTGCCAAGAGATCTGCTGTAAGTCTGATGGGCTTCCCTTGGTGGTTAACCCGACCTTTCTCTCTGGCTGCCCTTAGCATTTTTCCCTTCATTTCAACCTTGGTGAATCTGATGATTATGTGCCTTGGGGTTGCTCTTCTTGAGGAATATCTTTGTGCTGTTCTCTGTATTTCTTGTATTTGAATGTTGGCTTGCCTTACTAGGTTGGGGACATTCTCCCGGCTAATATCCTGAAGAGTGTTTTATAGCTTGGATTTATTCTCCTTGTCACATTCAGGTATACCAACAAACGTAGAATAGATCTTTTCACATAATCTCATATTTCCTGGAGGCTCTGTTTATTTCTTTTTACTCTTTTTTCTCTAATCTTGCCTTCTCATTTTATTTCATTGAGTTGGTCTTCAATCTCTGATATCTTTTCTTCTGCTTCATCAATTCGGCTGCTGAAACTTATGTATGCTTCACGACATTCTCATGCTGGTGTTTTCAGCTCCATCAAGTTGTTTATGTTCTTCTCTAAGCTGGTTATTCCAGTTAGCATGTCATCTAACCTTCTTTCAAGGTTCTTAGTTCTTTGCATTTAGTTAGAGCATGTTCCTTTAGCTCAGAGAAGTTTGTTATTATCCACTTTCTGAAGCCTGCTTCTGTCAATTCATCAAAATCATTCTCCATTCAGTTTTGTTCCCTTGCTGGTGAGGAATTGTGATCCCTTGGAGGAAGAGAGGTGTCTGGTTTATGGTGATTTCATCCTTTTTTTGCCCATTTCTTCCTATCTTCATGGATTTATCTACCTTTGGTCTTTGAAGTTGGTAACTTTCGGATGGGGTCTCTAAGTGGATGTCCTTTCTGTTATGTTGAAGTTATTTCCTTCTGTTTTTTAGTTTTCCTTCTAACAGTCAGGCCTCTCTGCTGCAGGACTGCTGGAGGTCCACTCCAGACACTGCTTCCCTGGGAATCACCCTCGGGATGCTGCCTATTCCTTCTTTTGGTATCTTTGTCCCAGAAGGGTACCTGCCAGATGTCAACCAGAGCTCTCCTTTTAGAGGTGCCTCCTTGGATATACTGGGTCAGGGAGCCACTTGAGGAGGCAGCTGTTCCTTATCAGAGCTCATGTGCTGTGCTGGGAGTTCTGCTGTTCCATTCAGAGGTGCTGCGCAGGTAAGTTTAAGTCTGGCTGTGGGACTCACTACTGCCTCTTTTCCCAGGTGCTTTGTCCCCGGAAGGTGCAGCTTTATTTATAAGTCCCTGACATACTGTGCCTTTGTTCAGAAATGCCCTGCCAAGCAAGGAAAGAATCTAGTCACAGTCTGCCTGCAGAGGCATTGCTGAGCTTCTGCAGGCTCCATCCAGCTGCTGTGTAAATATCCTTGCAGTTTTGTTTACATAGGTAAGGTTAGAACAGCCTCAGTAATGGTGCACTCCCTCAGCAATGGTGACTGCCTTGGTAATGGTGGACTGCCTCAGTAATAGCAGTGCTCCACCCTGCCTCAGCTCATTCTCCTTGGGCTACATCCACTGTCCATCCAGTCCCACTGAGATGCGCCTGGAACCTTGGTTGCAAATGCGGCAGTCACTTGCCCTCTGCGTGGCTCTCGCTGGGAACTGTGCTCCAGAGCTCTTCCTATTTGGTCATCTTGGTGGAGCTCTCTGTGAAATCTTTCATATGTTTAATCTGACAAACATGAACTTTCAACACTTGAACATGAGAGGACTTCTTTATATATAGGGAGTACATTGTCACAAGTTTTTTCATGCCATAGATATCCATTCCTAGGACAAAACAATAAGGACAACATACAAAATCAAATCTGTCCATGTATCACATGGATGAAAACTAAGGAATCATAGAATTGTGAGTAAGTATAGACCTTGAAGTCCATTAAGTTTTCCAACATTTTATTAAAAAGAATCACATCTACAATATCCATAATTTGCAGGCATCTTTTTCCGACTACAAGTGTCCAAAAATGTTGATAAATTCATCAGAAGAAAGCTCAGTTGAAAATATACAGAAGTTTATTCATTCAACCTTAATTTGAAAAACTAATTATTTTTTTGAACCTTCTAATGTTTAAGTAACATTTGAATGCAGTGACATTTTCTCAGTTTTTAAAATTATTCCGTAAGTAATGGAAATAAGCAAATCTGTATTAAATCATTTTGTAATCTGTAATATCTTCTATTTCTATAATTATCGTGGATTAACTTCCTGATATGTCGTAATTAACTGTATTTAGATTTGTATAACATTTAATTGCTACTGAGTTTTCTGCCTCTGATTATAAAAATAAATATTAAACATCCTTAAATTTTGAAACATTCACAGACATTTCCCCTATATACTGTTAAGGTAATTGGGTCCCTGAGGCACTCCTAAATTTGAATGGTGAGAGTGTAGAAATTACTTTTTCCCTTTACAAGGTACAATTAAATGATCAATTATTTTTTTCCTCTAGTCTTCAAAGTGACAAAAAGGGAGAGACAAAGAAAATCTATTGTCAGTGGAAAAATGGAATATTAAAAAAAGCTAAAAACATCATTGGATAGTTAGGCTCAGAGAAACAATCTGTTCTCCCAGTTCATACAAAGCATTTTGAAATTCATTGTTTTAAGCCTTAATTTGTATTGCTACATTTTTAAAAGAGGTCATAACAGCCGAGACACAATGAGCAGTAGATGAGACATATGAAGATATTATGAAGAAATACTACACTGATGGAAGAGACAATGAGAGAGAGAACATGCATTTTAAGCAGGTTTGTGATAAGGAGAATTTTGAAAAAGTTTGAGTACTCTAGAAAATGCCTCATCTTTATAGTAGAGGTTAGCAAGAACTCAGATGTCAATGCAAATAATGGAAGTATAGGTTGATGGGTGCAGTCTGTTCTACAGCTGGAAAAGGTATAGTGGGGGGCTTTGGGTATACAAAACCCAGGGGGCAGTAATTTAGTTCATATAACTGTGGAAAACAACATTCTAAACTAGAATTGGAGGATGCATTTTGCACCCAGTAAGATGATAAGAGCTAACCAACTGGGTTGAAGATTGGTATCAGTTTAAACTGAAACACTAAAAATAATTAATCATCTTATGAGTTATATTGTATCAAGATTCACATCCTTAATTTTACTTATAATATTTTAAATAGTTGGATAGTTTGGATAAACTCTGAACTTCACTATGTAGTAAAACATTTTGTAGTATTACATTTTTCAAAGAGACCTATAAGAGATACATGATAGAAAAAGTTGGCAGAGGAGAATTATAAAGATAGATGTCAGTTTGCACCTCAAACTTTTAAAAGGTTATCTCTTTATGTCATAGGTAATGGGCATCATAAATTGCTAGCTGCAAAATCAGGTAAGTGTGAATAGTCCATGAGTGCCTTGGCATAAATCTAGAACAGCGATTTCTTTAGACTTTATTTTATATAATTCATTCAATTTGGGATGTGTTCACAGAAATGGATGTTTGTAACTGAAGTTAAAAAAAAAAAAACACGAAGGGCCTGATTTCAACTTCTTTACATTTAATGGTCCACATTAAGGAAAATAATTCTTCAACAAAATTAAATTTCAAAACTACTTACGTGAGTCATTCTACCACTTAATACTGTGATCAGAAGCAGAAGAAGAACGTATTTAGGTAAATAAAACGTGTACTGGTTGAAGTACGATATTCTACTTTTCTTACCACCATAGTAGTGTTGTCCAAATTGCAGCTATATGCTAATTATTTCCATCTGTGTTGTGGCTTTTTAAAACTTCTAAGAAGGGATAGTTTTAATAAATTCTGGATTGACTAAGTAGTCAGTATTCTATAGAACATGGAAGATTTTAGAATTCTGAATATATTTTCACTCATTTGTATAATCAGTGTCTCTGCAAATAATCAGTATGTCTAAATATTCATTATGAAATACTTAATATTTCCTGACAAAGAGCTAAGAACACTTAAATATATCTGGCCATATGTCTATAAGGTTGTATTATATTCTACAGGTATCTTATTTATTTGAAATTTGAAAATTATTTTTAAAAATTTACTGAATATCTTTCTCTAGAACTGAAAAGGCAAAAACTTATTTTATTAAAAAGGTTAAATCCTTTCACCACAAACTCCCTTTTGACTTTTCCCTTGATAAACATTGCAGCCATATTTCATTTTGCTTTCACAGGAGAACCAAATGGCTCACCTTAATTCTGTGTCTTATGTTTATCAGTGAAGCAATATATTGTGATCAACAGAATTAAGGCTTCTGTTTAAATTCAATAGAATCAAGTTAAAAATGTCTCTGACTGAAGCTACTTTCCCTCTGAGACTCAGTTTTCACATCAGAAACACTGACCACGTAGCAGTCCTTTTATTCTTTGGTTGTATTTTCTTTCACAACTTCACAGGACTCAGAAAGAACAGTGTCGGACAGACTAAAGTGGAACACTGAACAGTAATCAGAGAAGGAGATCTCTTTTTGAGAAAGGTGTCAGATATCCTGTGAAGTGAATTGTCTATCACAAACACCACTGGTGTCTCTAAATAGCTCCACCAGTCACAACTAAAAGGCAGCCTTTTTCAGCAGTGTTGAGATGAGAAGAGGGACTGGCAGGTAATATGAAATAATAGAACTTATAGCACACACTCAGATTGTATTTGTTTCCAGTCACTACATATATGTTCACACATGCAAACTTCAAGCACATAGGTACAGTTTAAACTTCACTCTTTATCCTCATTAAGATTCAACAAAGTTGTTTTGTAAACAGCCTTAAACGCTCAACTAATAGCAGTATAATCTAATTCCAGCATAGGAATAACTTTCAGAAAGATCCATTTCATTGAGTAACTTTTTCTAAAGTACATAAGAAAAGTCATCTTATAGGCGTCTTATGTATCTTAAGATATCTTTTAGAGTCATAGTGAGTTGGCTCCATTAACTGGTCTTGGGGTTTGGGAAGTTAAATTCTTCAAGCCCACGTCTGAGAGATTTAACATTCAGGGGAATCCATTTGACATATTTTCACACTTCACAGGACTCCTCTTTTTATTTCCAAACTATAACCTTTTGAGATCAAACACAAAACTTTTTAAGTCTTCATGTATTCTGTTCACTTAACGTTACAATTTTTGTAACTTCTTTGTGGTATAAATAAATATATTCAAGTGTGAAAAATTTTAACATCATATTGTATGGTAAATTTATTTACATAGAATTTTGGGGTAGAAAACATAGTCTTAAAAAGTTTAAAGCCAACTTTTTCATGATTAAATTAATAGAAATTGTTAAGTACTTATTAATTGGTCAAGAGAAATACTGAGATTGCCAATACTTATTTTTTATCAAAGAGTAAGCTATAGTGAGTTCCACAAATGCAGTTAATATATCTGTTTTAGTTCACCACTATATTTCAAGTACAAGGCTCGATTTTGATTTAAATTAAAATAATTTTCCTTATGCGAGGTAACTGACTATATAGAAACCATTTGAACAGAGGTTGATTTTTCTCTCCGTTAAGAAATTACCAATATGAAAAACAAATTTCCTTAAGGGAGGGCGGAGACATAGACAGATTGATTCTGCTCACCCTCCAACTTATTCCCCCAAGTGTAGATTGGTTTTGTTAAATTGCCCATGCACTTGTTTTAGAAACAGTCAAAATGGTGGGTTACAGGCTGTTAGCATGCCTCAGTCACCTGGAAATAGCAAAACAGTTCATAAAGATCAACACTGTGAGCTTTAATTCAAGAAGGAAAATGGGAATTCACTGGAATAGCAGAGGACATTTCAGATCTAAGGGAGAAGATGGTGGGCAAGCCACCCTCTGATGGCATTTGGATGGTAAAACGATATTGGTGCAGTGGAACATTCTCTGTTTCATGGCCAGACATATCTCTGGGCTTTTGGCAAACCGTATCTCCTAGGATGAGAGCTTGAGTTTCCAGTCTCTTCCCAAGCAGAGAACTTGGTGCAGCAGCACTCCCTCCACTTCACACTCAGACATACCACCAGGCGTTTGGCACACACACTTCCACAGATTGGTGGAAATTTGAGCCACTCCTCCCTTCCCATGCAAAGACCTTATTGCAGCAGCAGTTTCTCTGCTTTTGGCTGGGTATTTTTGCAGACATTTGACACACATACTCTCCTGGCTTAGGAAGTTGAGCTGTCCCTCCCATCAGGTACAGAGATTGTAGTACACTGGTGCTCTCTCCTCTTGATCCCCAGACATATCTCTGAAATTATTAGTACTCACTCTTCTAGATTATGGTTTAGGCCACCTCACTCTTCCCATGCAGAGAACTTGAGGCAGCAGAAGTTTCTAGAATTCATGCCTAGCTACATCTCCTGGCTCTTGCGGACTGTTCAGTGGAACCCCTTTCAAAGCTGATGCATGTGCAGGCTATTGGGAAACCTGCGGGTGGGCTTGCTCAGTCTGGTCTCACAAATCTTGGATCTCCTCTAAGGAGGGAGATCATACCTCTGTGCATTCCATAGACCAGCCCATTATCTGAGACAACAGAGAGCGTCTTCCATTAAACAAGGATTAGGCATATACCCATCTGCATTGATCACAGGTGGCTCATACCCATAATTGACACCTACTGGCCTAGAGTTTAAATTGCAAAATGCAATAGAAAATTGAGCTAAAGACGAAAAAAGTAAAATGTAAGGAAAATGAGGAAATAATTCAGATAAACTTCCATGGGATTGTCTTTTTTGTGCAAATGGTAGCTATTTTTATTATTACTATTTTTTTTAATTTTAGTGTAAGTTCTGGGATACAAGTGCAAAATGTGTAGGTTTGTTACATAGGTATAGGTATGCCATGGTGATTTGCTCCCTGTCAACCTGTTATGTAGATTTTAAGCCCTGTAAGCATTAGCTATTTGTCCTAATCCTCTCCCTCCCCTTGGCCCCTACCCACTAACTGGCCCCAGTGTGTTTTCCACTTTGTGTGTCCATGTGTTCTCATTGTTTGGTTTCTACTTATGAGTGACAACATTCCGTGTTTGGGGTTTTGTTCCTGTGTTAGTTTGCTGAGGATGATGGCTTCTAGCTTCAACCACGTCCCTGCAAAAAACATCATCTCATTCCTTTTTTTGGTTGTATAGTATGCCATGGCATATATGTACACTTTTTTTAATCTAGTCTATTATTAATGGGTATTTGGGTTAGTTCCATGTCTTTGCTACTTTAAATAGTGTAAATCAAAACCACAATGAGACACCATCTCCTGGCAGTCAGAGTGATGATTATTAAAAGGTCAAGAAACAATAGATGCTGGAGAGGCTGTGGACAAATAGGAAGGCTTTTACATTTTTGGTAGGAATGTAATTTAGTTCAACTATTGGGAAACACAGTGTGGTGATTCCTCAAGGACCTAGAAACAGAAATAGCTTTTGACCCAGTAATCCCATTACTGGGTATATACTCAAAGGAATATAAATCACTCTACTATAAAGACACATGCACACACGTGATTATTGCAGCCCTGGGATTTCCTTGGGAGAAATTTGGACATCTAGATACAAAAGGCTCAGATAATTCCTAGTAGATAAATTGTAAAAGTCTTACCAAGGTATATAGTTATCAGAATTTTCAAAGTCAATGTGGAAAAAAAAAAGTCCTAAAATCAGAAAGAGAGAAGCATCTAATCACCTATAAAGGAAAACAAATCAAACTAACAAGATTTATCAGCAGAAAACCCACAAGCCAGAAGAGACTGGAAGACTATTTTTAGTCTCTTCAAAAAAAAAAAAAATGCCAGCCAACAATTTTATATCCTATCAAATGAAGCTTCACAAATGAAGATGAAATAGTCTTTCCAAGATAAACAAACTAAGGGAATTCATTACTATCAAATCACCTTACAAGAAGATTTCAATACAACTTGCTTCACAACAAAGTTTCAATGCAACCAGATTTAACTATCCTAAATATATACACATCCAATATCAGAATATTCAGATTCATAAAACAAATACTACTACTCCTATAAAAAGAGATAAAGAGTTATACAATAATAGTGGAGGACTTTAACACCATATTGATATCACTAGAATGATCATTGAAGCAGAAAATCAGCCAATAAACTTGACTTAAACTGCACTATAGACCAAGTAGACATAGAAGGTATTTACATTACATTTCATCCAAAACCATAGACAATACATTCTCTTCTCTTTGGATAGACCATTCTCCAAAACCAACCATATGCTTGGCAATACAGCAAGTCTCAATTTTTAAAAATAAATCATATCAATTATCTTCTTGGATCACAGTAAAATAAAATTAGAAATTAATATCAAGAGAAATGGGTAAGCAACAAAATTAAGGCAGATATTAAAAACGTTTTTGAAACAACTGAAAATAGACTCAATATGTGAAAAATCTCTGGGATACCACAAAAAAATGTGCTAAAGGCAAAGTTTATAGTGTTAAATGTCTATGTCAAAAAGAATGATCTCAAAATAACAAGCAAATGTTGCACCTCAAGCAACTAGAAAAAAGACAAACCAGACCCAAAGCTAGAGGAAGAAAAATAAAAGCAAAGATTATAGCAGAACTAAATGAAATCAAAACAAAATAAACAACACAAAAGACTAACTAAACAGCAGTTCTTTGAAAGAATAAACAAAATTGACAAACTGAAAGTTACATTAACCAAGAAAAGAAAGAGATTCAAAGAATATTTATATATGTGTGTTAGTATATATATATATATATATATATATATATATATATACACACACACACACACACACACACACACATATATATACACACACACACTATATACACATATATAAAATTAGATTTGGGGGTACAGATGCATATATTTTACATGATTATATTACATATTGGTGGGGATTGGGCTTTTCCTCTACCCATTAGCCAAACTGTACATATATATATGGATATAGATAGACACAAACACACACATGCACACACACATACATACATACACATATTTCAAAACACAGCTAATGTATATATTTCATATATATTACATAAACATATATTTAAAAGCATGTTTCCATTAGTCAGAAACACAGAAATTGATTTAATAAATTTGTATGCCAGAGTAAGACATCACCTTGAGTGGTAGAACATTCCAACATTGTGGGTTCATGAGCCATTGTGAAAAATAAATTACAGCAATAATGAATGCCACTACTTTGACCACTTCCCATACATTTTTTTAATAAATTAATATTATTAATTGTTGGGAAAAACAGCAAAGGAGAAAGGACTTACAGAGTGCCTACATAAATTGGTTATGAGTAACATATAAACAAGGAACAACAAACAGCAGAAGGTCACAGGAGGCCTCTGAGAAGGAAGCCTTCTTAATGCCTCATGTTCCAGTGCAGCGTGACCCAGGCTCTGTTACCATAAACATTGTGCTTAAGGATGTAAAACCCCTTTGTAACACTATGATGTAGCCAGACTTGTAGGCTCCTTGTAAGGTCCATGTTCCACCGGCTGTACATAGATAGGTAAGTTAAAGATAACCACATGTTCTTCTTTAGTGAAACTCCCAAACCACCACTGTTATCAATCCTTAGAATGACACACCAGTTCCAGCTCACTGATTCACTTCCGGCTCACTGATTCACTCTACCATCACCCCACCCGTACCCTGTAGATCAAAGTGATTGTAATCAATAAATAATGTGGATGATCAGAACTTGGGGCCTTCACTGTCTCCTCCAAAGTAATGAGTGATGGCCCCCTGGTCCCACTACCTCTCTTAATCTGTCTTTTTCTCATTCCTTTGTCACCACCGAACTTGGGGTACCCACAGGTGATGTAGGTCTGGCTCCCTACATTCTGGTGCCTAATGTGGGGCTCATGGATCCCTACATTCTGGCACCCAAAGTATGGGGCTCACGGATTCTCTACACTAATTTGTTAAAATATTTACATTATAGTCATAGACATTAAAAAGCTTAAAGTCATTAAAGAAAATGTCCATTTTCTTAGCAAATGAACTAATAGTTAAATTATACAGTAATGAGCGATACTTAGCAATGGACTTAAGTTTGATTCAAAATTACAATTTAGCAGCTTAGGTCAGGCATGATTTCTCATACTAGTATTCCCAACAATTACGGAGGACAAGGTGGAAGGATCACTTGAACCTGGAAGTCTGAAACCAGGCAACATATTGAGACCTCATCTTCTCTACAATTATTTATATATATAAACATATATATGCATATATAAAAATATATATGTATATGTAAACATATATATATATAAATTGGAAGCTCAGTTCTCTGATATATACATATATAAACATATAAATTTTTAAGATATATATAAATTTTTATATGTAAACATATATATAAATTGTAAGTTCATTCCACAAAGGAATATAATTAATAAAACACTGCAACCTCATTATTCATAAACAAATAGTATACAATTTATATTTCACTCAGTAAATAATTCATTTTGGAGTTTTTGAAATTTTTATTTTTACATTTTTTAAAGCACAAAAAGATCAGGTTTAAGCTAAAACTGATAAAATGGGAATAATACCATCCATGTGAGTGGCTGAGCCTAGTAATAGTTTGCAGTAAAGATTAGCACAAAAAGTTGCAACTACAATTCTTGGGAAACTGTTTTCTGCTGAAGAATTTCAAGTCGGACTTCAGTTCTTGTAAAAAGTACTGCTGATAGGCACTAACTTGATTGTCACAGGTTAACATGTAAATGAATAAAGTTCTAAGCAAATACCTGTCTAAATTAATGTAGGCAGCTGTTACAAGTATATGCATTCAAACCTCAGGGCATAGCTCTGCTTGTCTAATGGGGACTTGCGCAAGATCAGAATATAGAATAAGAGCTTTATATTTTATCTTCATTTAACCACTCCCTCCCCTTTTTGTGGAATTGGGAGTGAGCAGCAATACTACATCCCTTTTATAACACTTACTAAAAATATATTGACCATAGTTTTTCTAACAGATAGGAAATTGGACTGTGATCTCAAATATACTTAATAAAGAAGACAATTCCACAGAAAAAAATTAGTTTAAATTTAGTTTCCTAAAAAATAAATATTATTATAGAGAAACTATCTTGAAAAAAAGAGATAAGTATTTAAAATATTTGTAAAGAAATAAGTTTGATTCTCCAGGCATACCTCAAAATCAGTCTCATCTTTAGCACATTTCTACCCATCAGGGATGTACGTGTTTGTGTGTGTGTGTGTGTGTGTGTGTGTGTGTGTGTGTATGTGTGTTTCTATTTGAATTGACAGTGAATAGCTATAAAACAAAGTGGTAGAAAAGAGGATAAGAGAATGATAGAGAAAGAATAATGAGGCCAGGCACAGTGGCTCATACCTGTAATCTCACCACTTTGGGAAGCTGAGGCCAGTGGATCACGAAGTCAGGAGTTCAAGATCAATCTGGCTAACATGGTTAAACTGTGTCTTTACTAAAAATACAAAAATTATTTGGGCTTGGTGGCAGACACCTGTAATCCCAGCTACTCCAGAGGCTGAGACAGAAGAATCATTTGAACACAGCTAGCACAGGTAGGCGGAGGTTGCAGTGAACTGAAATCACGCCATTGCACTCCAGTGTGGGTGACAGGGTGAGATTCCGTCTCCTCCCCCAAAAAAGTAGGAAGGAAGGTGGTGGTGGGGGCAGAGAGAGAGAGAGAGAGAGAGAAAGAGAAAGAAGAAAGAAAGAAAAGAAAGAAAGAAAGAGAGAGAGAAAGAAAGAAAGAGAGAGAAAGAAAGAAAGAGAAAGAGAGAAAGGAGGGAAGGGAGGGAGGGAGGAGGGAGGAAATTATGAGAGGGCATAGGTCAAAGAATCAAATAATAGATATAGAATTCAGAATTTGGATTGCAGTGAAGATCATTGAGATTCATGAGAAAATATAAACGCAATCCAAGTAATCTAAGGAATCTAGTAAAATGACACGAGCTGAAAGACAAAATAGTCATTTTTAAGAAGGAACAAACTGATCTGATGAAGTTGAAAAGTTCACTACAAGAATTCTGAAATACAATCAAAAGTATTACACAGCAGAATAGGCCAAACTGGAGAAAGAATCTCAAGCTCTAAGAGTAGTTTATCAAGTCAGCTCATTCAGATTTTTTTTTTAAAAGAGTAAACAAAATCTCTGAGATATATGGATTATATAGAGACCAAACCTGGAATTCATTTGAATCTCTGAAAGAAAGGGAGAGATTGCAAGCAACTTGGAAAACATTTTTGAGGATATTAACCATGGAAAATTCTCCAGTATTGCTAGAGAGGTCGACATGTAAACCGAGGAAAAGATATTCGGGAACTATATTCAAACACTTGACTAGATGGACCTAACAAATATCTATAGATTACTCCAACAAAAAAAAGAATATACATTCTTCTCACTTGCACGTGGCATATACACTAAAATCAACAACATGCTTTTCCATAAAGCAATTCTCAAATTCAAACACACACACACACACACACACACACAATCATACCAACCACATCGAGACCACAGTACAATGAAAATAGAATTCAATACCGGGAGATCTCTCAAAACTATACCATTACATAGAAATGAAACAATCGGCTCTTGAATGACTTTCGGGTGAACAAAGATATTAAAGCGGAAAACGAGAAATTATTTGCAACTAATGAAAACAAAGATACAACATACCAGACTCTAGGACACAAATAAAGCCATGTTAAGAGGAAAGTTTATAGCACCTAATGCCCATGTCAAAAAGTTAGATAGATATTACGCTAACAACCTAACATCACACTGAGAGGAACTAGAATAACAAGAGCCAAACAACCCCAAAGCTAGGAGAAGAAACAACCAAAATGAGACCTGAACTGAACAAAACTGAGATGCAAAAAATCATACTGAACACCAACAAAAATATAAGTTGGTTCTCTGAAACAATAATATCAATAGACTGATAGCTACACTAGAAAACATAATGCAGAAGATCCAACTAAATACAATGGGACATGACAAAGGTGATATGCCACTGATTTCAAAGGAATAAAACAAACCCTCAGAGATTCTGGTGCACATTTCTATTCACATAAACTAGAAAACCTAGAAGAAATGAATAAGCTCCTGGAATCAAGAACCTCCTAAGATTGAACCAGAAATAAATGGCAACTCTGAATACAGCATTCATGAGTTAAAAAATTGAATCAGCAATAACAAACCAACCAACCAGAATAAGCCTTATACCAGATATATTTATAGCTAATTTCTACAAAACGAGTTAACAAGACCTGGTAATAATCCTACTGAAACTATTCCAAAAAAACTGAAAAGGAGGGACTTCTGAACTTGATTATTTGAGGCCAGCATTATTCTGGTACCAAAACCTGACAGAAACACAAAGGCAAAAGAGAACTTCAGGCTAATAACTGTGGTGAACATAGAAGAAAAAAATTTCAACAAAATACTAGCAAACTGAATCCAGCGGCACATCAAAAAGCTAATCCACCAAAATTATGTAGGCTTTATTCCTGAGATGCAAGGTTAGTTCAACATATGCGAAACAATAAACATGATTCAGTGATTCATCACATAAGCAGAACTACAAACCAAACCATGTGATTGTCTCAATAGACATAGAAAAGGCTTTTAATAAAATTCAGTATTCCTTTATGGTACACATCCTGAACAAAGCAGGCATCATTTTGAAGATACCTCAAAATATAATACCCATCTATTACAAACCCACAGAGAACATCATACTGAATGGGCACACGCTGGAAGAATTCCTCTTGAAAACTGGAAAAAGACAAGAACGCCCAGTCTCACCGATCTTGTTCAACATGATATTGGAGGTCCTAAGGCAACATGATATTGGAAGAGCCATAAGACAAGAAGAAGAAAGAAAATACATCCAAATAGAAAGAGAGTAATTCAAACTATCTCTGCAGACAATGTGATTCTATGCCTAGTGTCTAAGGTGAGAGCCCAGCAAGAGCACAATTGCATTCATAATAGCTGCAAATAAATAAAATACCTAGAAATACAGCTAACTAGGAAGGTGAAAGATATCTAAAATTAGAATTACAAAACACTACTGAAAGAAATGACAAACAAACAGAAATACATACCATACTCATGGATAGCAAGAATCAATATTGCAAAAAGAGGCATACTGCCCAAATTAATTCAATGCTATTCCATTTAAACTACCAATGTCATTTTTTTCATATAATTACAAAAAACTATTCAAAATTCATATGAAACAAAAAAAAGCCTGAATAGCCAAAGCAATCCTAAACAAAAACAACAAAGTTGAAAGCATCACACTACCTGACTTCAAACTATACAACAAAGCAATAATAACCAAAACAGCATGATACTGGTATAAAATGGGACAAGACACCAATGGAACAGGTGAAAGAACCAAGAAATAAAGCTACACACCTAAAACCACATAATCTTGGAAAAAGTCAACTAAGACAAGCAATGGGAAAGGGCTCCCTATTCAGTAAATAAAGCTGCAACAACTGGCTAGCCATATGTAGAAGACTGGAACTGGATCATTTCCTTTCACTACATAGAAAAATCAACTAAAAATGGATTAAAGACTTAAATGAAAAACCTAAAACTATGAAAATTCTTGAAGAAAATCTAGAAAATACTGGACAATTGTCCCTGGCAAGGATTTTATTACTAAGACTACAAAGGCAATTGCAATAAAAACAAAAATTGGTAAGTGGGACTTAATTATACTTAAAAGCTTCTGCACAGCAAAAGAAACTATCAATAGTGTAAGGAGACAATCTACATAACAGAAAAAATATCTGTAAACTAGACTTCTAACAATGGTCTAATATCTAGAATCTATAAGGAATTCAAACAATTGAACAACCATAAAACAACCCCAAAAGCAAAACATGAAAAACAAACAACAATAAAACGCCATTAGAAAACAAGCAAAAAAAAAAAAAAAAGGTAATCAAAGCAGCACAGTAGACTACAGAGAACACAGAATGAGAAGAAGACAAATTTAAATTCAATTTGTATTAGAAGACTTCTAGCTAAGTGATCGAGGGCATATTACATTAATAAAGATTATTAAATTCTAGAGAGACTGATCCAGAGACAGAGCAAGAGAGACACAGAGAAAGAAAAAACATCCAAAGTACCAATATCATTATGAAAGAGGGGACATCAGTATAGAACTTAAAAATACTACTGAAATACTAAAACAACTCTACATCTGCAAATTCACCAGCAAATATAAAATAGACCAATTTCCTTGAAAGACACAAACTGCACTCAATAAAATAACCTAAGATATGTCGTATATTTAGTCAAGCAATTAGATTTAGACTTAAATATTCTTTTAACAAAGAAAAATTTTGTCTGGAGGGACTCACTTGGGAATTCCACTAAATTTTTAGGAAGGAATTTTAAGAATTCTGAACAATCTCTTTCATAAAATAGAAGAGGAAGGAACAACTCTCACATGATTTTATAAGAGCAGCATTGTCCTGATACTAAAGTCAAACTGAAATATGATAAAGTAAAACAAGGAACTAATCTCTCTTATGAACATAGATGCAGAATTTCTTAACAAATTATTAATAAATAGAATACAATAATATATATAAAACATACTACATTACAGACAGGTGGAGTAGATTCCTGTAATGAAAGTCTGTTTCAACATCAGAAATTCAATCTACATAATTCTTGATATTATCAGAATAAAGAGAAAAAACAAAAGATTAAGAAGAAAATAATTTTATAAAATTCAAGATTTATTTATGATAAGCACTTTCAGCAAACTAAAAGTACTTCCTTAACCTAATAGAATTTGTCTATAAAAACCTACAACAGGATTACAAATCATTCTATTATAAAGACACATGCACAAGCGTGTTCATAGCGGCACTGTTTACAATAGCAAAGACCTAGAACCAACCCAAATGCCCATTGACGATAGACTGGACAAGGAAAACATGGCATATATACACCATGGAATACTATGCAGCCATAAAAAATAATGAGTTTGTGTCCTTTTTAGGGACATGGATGAATCTGGAAACCATAATCCTTAGCAAAGTGACACAAGAACAGAAGATCAAACACCACACGCTCTCACTCATAGATGAGTGATGAACAATGAGAACACTTGGACACAGGGAGGTGAGCATCACACACGGGGGTCTGTTGGGGGGCCAAGGGAGGGACAGCAGGGTTGGGATGGGGAGGTCGGGGAGGCATAACATGGGGAGAAATGCCAGATGTAGGTCACGGGGGGATGGAGGCAGCAAACCACATTGCCATGTGTGTACCTATGCAACAATCCTGCATGATTTGCACATGTACCCCAGAATCGAAAGTATAATATTTTTTTAAAAAAAAAATCCTAAAACTATCATTATAATGATGAAAGACTGACAAAACAAATATATCTTTTCTCATCACCGCTATTGAAAATTGTATTGGAAGCTAGGCAGTAAAATAAGACAAAGAAAATAAATAAAACTCTCCAGATTGGAAAGAAAATGCTCTCCATTAACAAGAGAACCAGACTACATAGAAAATACTTGAAATCTCAAAAATAAAAAGAAAATAAAATTTCAAGAATAATAAAATAATTTAGTAAGTCACAGGATACAAAAATACACTGCATCTCTAGATACTAACGACGAACATCTTTAAGTCAAAAACTGTAACCATACCACGTACAATATCATGAAAAAATTAGATATTTAGGTTAAATTCTAACAAAATATATGCATGATCCATATGCAGAAAAATACAAAATACAAAAGAAATGAAATATCCAGAATCCATGTGGATGAATGTCAAATGGATATCCTAAATGAAAGAAGTCAGATTCAGAGGGCCATACAATGCATGATTTAATTTATATGACATTCAGGTAAAGGCAAAACTGTAATAAAGACAGAGAATTTTGCCACAAAGCAGTAGCATGGAACTTTCTTTGGGGTAATGAAACTATTTCAGAATCTTTATTGTGATGGTGGCTGCAAGACTACATGTTTGTCAATATATAATATTTCATACCCTAAATGTGAATTTTACTATATAAAAATTAAAAATTCAGTTTAAAAATCATTAAATTATACATTTAAACATTTTATTGTATGAAAATTAAAGCTGACTACAACTGACATTTAAAAAACATCTGGTATATTATTAACTATTTACTATCCCTTTATAGAAATTGTCATGGTAAATCTATACATTTTATGTATAGAAAAATATACAAGAAAAGATAGTTTCTAAAGTATATTTGTCTATGAGGATTTTGCTTTTGACCAATTTGGCTGATTCTACTATTTTATTATTTGATTGTCTTGAAAAACATTCTGTGTATTTTCCATGTCATTATGGACATATGATTAATTATTCTTTATACCCTTTAAATCCCCTGTATTGTTTTGGGGAAGATATTTCATTAGAATTTCCAAGCAAACTAAATCACATCATAAAAGAAAGATTATAGTTACAAAAAGTAAAAACTACTATTTATAGACACATCTATTATCAAATATTGCTTTTAACACAAACACATAAAAAGAAGTTATATTTTCTTTCCATAGGCTGGTTTTCACGACATCATGAAGATAACAGGTACTAGGTTCAGTCAAATTTATATTTTAAAATAGTTTTGCCACTTATTAACTAGTCAGCCTTGAGTTATCCACAAACAAGTCATTGTACTTAACTTTCGGATATTCAACCATAACATCTATGAAATGGTGATATCGCATATAGTATACAATTGAGATGAAGATTACATGAAATAATATGAACATACAGCAATTAACACTGACTCTAAGCAATTAAGGCCACCCACAAATTATCTGCACCTTTATTAGATATGCATATTACTATTATCTGATTTTGGAAAACAAAATAAAACATTTTCTTCACACACTCTCTTCTGATCTTTATGATATGAAATTATTTATTTAGATTAGTTTAACAGAAGTAAAAGCATCTGTTCAATAAAACAGCCCATTCATAATCACTGTAGATAGAATTATTGAGAAATAAAACATGTATGTAATTTTACTGGTTTAAATCCCAGGAGTGTGAAGTGTATATGGTGGGACGGGTTAGAAGCAATGGAGAAGTGGCAAAAATTTTGAATTAGTAAAATAAACTAATAAAATCCCATCATTCTTAGCTTTTACAGAGTTATAATGTGAACTGTATCTTGCCCATAACAACATAATAAGCAGCCTATATAATATTCACTTTCTCATTCACCAGTGGTTTTCTTCAGCACAGCAACCTCAATTAATGGAGAGAGACTTTGGAAAGAAGGTAGGTTTAGAGAAGTACGATGCAGAAAACATGTTTTAAAAATACCTGTTCTGATTTTGAAAGAACATACGAATTTTAAAATAACACTAGACATAGTAAACAGATGTATGAATCCAATTCTAGCATTTTTATATATTTGTGTAGCTGTTCTGAGTCTTGTCTGCTTTTGTTAAAATATCCAAATAGTTCAGTTTAAGTGACATCAATTGAACATTCTGAGGTATTTTTCTACAAATTTTAAATTCTTCCAAATTGGATTCAAAGTTTAAAACTTTAGACAAAAATTATAAATAAAAACCATTTTATTTAAGTTAGAACACAAAATATTTAATACAAGTTAAATACTGTAGAAAATAGACACTCATTAGCCAAACATTTAAAAAATACAGTTGCACTGATCCACAAAAACCATATCAACCATAGATGAGAATCAATATAATTTATCCTATATCTTAAAAAAAATACCCATACTCTTTCCAAGCATATTTAATTAAGAAAATCTACTCACACCTCCAAGTAGAGTGATTCATTCATCAGATTTCAGATTCATTAAGGTCAATCGTTAATTTTGGTTTGTCAACCACAAAAAGATGAGAGTGGCAATCCACTCAGTTTTGATTAGAGTTCATTATGGTGCCTCTTTGACTTAATGGTTGTTAAGTTTGCTTATTTTTGCTTTCATTTAAAAAATAAAAGCTGTTTTAAGCACTGAATATACAACAGAGTATTATAACCAAAACGAACAACAAATTTAGAACTATACTTTTTGAATGTCAAGATCTTGACTTCCTTTCCTTAAGTCATACCGCATTTTACATTATCCCTCTTGAACCCTTAGAAGATGCAATAATCCTGGCAATTGGCAAACTGGAGACTGAGTCTAGCTCTGTAGCATGGGACCAAGACAACAGTATCACCACATTATCTCTCTAAAATACAGCCACAATGCTCTTGATAAATGCCATAATTCTTATGTCAGCAGACAATCCTTCCTTTCAGAGTCAGGTTTGTAATTTGTTTTTATCAACCACAAGTTTCAAATGATCAATAATCCATTAGAATTATCTTCAAGAACGTAGCTTTCGGAAGATGATTTCAACATATTTTTCTCTCACCCACCCCATCCCCCCACAAACACACCTCTCAGTATTTATAAATGTGCCCCATGCTCCTTCCTTGGTCATGCTATGACCGTCACCAGCATTACACAGGTTGTGCTTATCATCTTTTTTTTCTAAGAATACTTCAATCATCATTTGGTACATAATAAAATTCATGTTTTTAACAAAAATTCTTCATCTCAGCAAAAGGAGAACTCTTCTATGACCCCAGAGAATCAGGTGTGAGGGAAAAGGATAGTGAAATGGGAAGCAGACAAAGTCGATATGATAGTGCATTACTGAGCTGGTCCCTGACAGCATCAAGTACAATAAATCCTGGTTTTGAAGGACTGTCTTCAAAAGGTCAAATAATCTCCTTCCTGAGGGACAAAATCATAGGCCACCTTCTGTTTCTCCCTGAATTATGGTTTACCAGAGGGAGCACTACCTTCCTGCACAAATGGACTGCACATCCATGAGTGCTGCAAGGGTCCCAAAGTATCACATGCCCCAGTGGCAGCATTGAATTCTGACAGAAGGCATGGAAGGAGCACAGAAAGGACTTGACGTTAGACCTGTCAGGTGCTTCACATGTGAAACTGACCAGAGGTCAGTCAGATTTGTTTCCCCAGGGGCTGGTGCTGAACCAGTGTCCATCTGCCCTGAACACAGGTGACACCAAAAGAACCTGAAGTGGCACATAAAAGGTGTCTGATTGAGAAAGCATTTGCGATAAAGCTGTAACCATAAAGCTAAAGTTTGTCTCTGAATCACCTACTTACTACAAAATGGTATATACATCAATTATTAAAATACTTGCTGGATTAATAGTAGTGCTAAGAAAGTATAATGGAAAGGGAAGAGTGAAAGCTCTCAATATAAGTGAGTAATCCTATTTACAGAAAAGGTAATGGCTTAGTAAATTCTAACTGTTTGAAACTGGAAAGAGTGTTAGACAGCTACTAGTATAAGCACAAAGTTATACAAGTAATTTGCTGAAAAGTCAGGGCCATTTTCTTGTTCTACTTTTAGTGAAAATCACTGTGTGACCTCTCCGGGTCTCCCTTTGTTTCGTCTGTGAAGTCAAAAGGATAAATTTAGGATTTTAGCCAAACTTTGAAACTGATGTGTTTGAAGTTCTGAATCTATGGCAAATAAATAATTTAATTTATTAAGTATGATTGAGTCCAAATTGTGAGCTAGGCACCTTTCCGGTTGCTAAGAACACAGTAATGAAAAAGCAGATAAGAATACTGCCCTACTGGAGTTTAAATCCTAGTGTGGAGAGTCTCAAAGCAAAATAAATAGGGATGCAGTATGTTAGAAGTGGGAAGGCCAGAGAGCTGGGTTGCAATGTTTACTAGGGTGGCCAGCGTAAAATTCACTGAAAACCTGAGCTGAAGGATCCAGCCAAATGGATAATGGAGGAGGGGCACTCTAGGTCAGTGCCTGAGCAGTGAGTGAAATTCACATGTTCTGGAGAAGGATAAAGAACTCTGTGACTTGAGCCTAATGACAGAAGTAGAGACTATTATAAGGATGATGCCAAAGAGTTAAGAAGGTCAGATCACGTGGCACCCTAGGACATTTTAAGAAATTTGGGTTTTACTCAGAATAAGTCATTGAGGATTTTGAGCAGATAAAAGTATAGCTTGATTTAGGTTTTTAAAAGGATCAGGATCAAGTTGGCTGGTGTATCGAGAATAGATTATAAAGGGGCAAGTGTATAAACAGAGATATGGAAATAAATAATTTCCAAAAGACATATCTAGCATAATTTCTGTAAAAGTAACGATGTGGCTAAAATGTGCTTTAATTTAGTATTTTCATGGCCATCAGAGTGTTTAAAAGGTTTTACTTATTTTAAAGTAGGTAAAACATGAATTTACTTTACAAACGTAAAAAATAACTATTTCAAAAATTTGATGTGGAGGCAATACTTCAAAACTCATTCTATGAGACCAGAATTACCCTGATACCAAAACCAGACAAAGATGCAACAATAATAACTATAATCCAATCTTTTATAAACACAGATGCAAAAATCCTTAAAAAGTAATAGCAAACTGAATTCAACAACACATTAAAATGATATTTTACCATGAATAAGTAAATTCATCCCAGAGATGCAAGTATAGTTCACCATATGCTAATCAATAAATATGATACATCACATTATATGATCATTTCAATAGATGCTGAAAAGGTATTACATAAAATCCGACTTTCCTTTTTTTTTATTTCCATAGGTTATTATCTTGATTTAAAAACACCTAAAAAACTAAGTATAAAAGAAATATGCCTCAAAATAGCAAAGGCCACATATAATAAACCCACAGCTAACATCATACTGAATGGAAAAATTTGAAAGCCTTTCCTGTAAGGTCTGTAACAAGACAAATATGCTAACGTTCACCACTCTTATTCAACATACTATTGGAAGTTATAGACAGAGGAAATGAGGCAATAAAAGTAAATAAAGAACATCCACATTGGAAAGGAAGATGTCAAATTGTCCTTGTTTGCAGATGACATAATCTAATATTTAGAACATGAATATTTAGGAAAACCTAAGGATTCCACCAAAAACTGTTAGAACAGATCCATGAATTTAATAAAGTTGCAGGACACAAAATCAACATACAACAATTAATAACATTTCTAGCTACCAAAAGTAAACAATATGAAAAAAATACAGGAAAGCTATTTGATTTATGAAACTACAAACAAAACAAAACAAAACAAACTACCCAGAAATAAATTTTAGCCAAAAAGTGAAAGATCTTTACTGGAAAACTTTGATAAAATAAGTTAAAGAGGAAACAAAACATGGTACAATATCCCATGTTTATAGATTGGAAGAATTAATATAGTTAAAATGTTCATAGTACTCAAAGTGATCTACAGATTCAACATTATCCCTATCAATATGCCAATGACATTCTTCAGAAAATAAAGAAAAAAGCTAAAATTTATATTAATCCACAAAAGACCCCAAGTAGCCAAAGCAATTCAGAACTAAAAGAACAAAGCTAGTCCAAAAGCAGCACGGTGCTGTCATAAAAATATGCACATAGACCAATGTAACAGCATAAAAATATGCACATAGACCAATGTAACAGCATAGAGAACCTGGAAATAAATCCATGCATTTTTCAGCATGGATTAGTACCAAAAATGGTACTAAGGAAATACACTGATAAACAAATACTCTTCAATGAATGGTGCTGGGTAAACTAGATAGCTACATGCAGAAGAATGAAAATAGACCCTTATCTCTTACTACATAAAAAAAATCAAATAAAAATGAATTACATACTTAAATATAAAACTTAAACTATAAAATGACTAGAAGTAAACATTGGAGAAACACTTCACAACATTGTTCAGACAGAGTTTTGGGGTTAAGTCCTCAGAAGCACAGGAAACAAAAGCAAAAATAGAGAAATGGGATTACATTGCACTAAAAAAAAATCTGCACAGCAGAGACAGCAATCAACAAAGTGAAGAGATAATCCACAGAATGGGGTAAAATATCAACTATCCATCTGATTAATAATCAAAATATATAAAGAACTCAAAGAAGACAATGGTAAAAAACAAATAATCAAATTTAAAAATGGGCAAAAGATCTGAATAGGTATTTTTAAGGGAAGGCATACCAGCAGGTATATGCAAATAATGTTCAAAATCACTAGTAACCAAGGGAATGTAAATATATACCACAATGAAATATCACCTCACCCCAGTTAAAGTGGCTATAACTAAAAAGACAAAAAATAACAGATACTTATGAGAATGCAGAGAAATGTGAACCCTCCTACACTCTTGGTGGGAATGTAAATTAGTACAGCTGCTATAGAGAACAGTATGAAGGTTCTCAAAAATCTAAAAATAGAATTATCATATGATCCAACAATCCCATTCCTTGGTATATGTCCCAAATAAGGAAACCAGAATATCCATGAAAAACCTGCACTCTCATGTTAATCGTACTACTTCTCATAATAGCCAAGATATGAAATTAATCTTTGTCCATCAGCAAATGAATAAAGAAAATGTAGTATATATACAAAATGGCATATTATTAATACATTAAAACGAATGCTACTCTGTCATTTACAGCAACATGGAGAGATCTGGAGATCATTATGTTAATTGAAGTAAGTCAAGCACAGAAAAACAAATATTCCATGTTCACACTAATATGCAGTAGCTAAAAAAAAGATGGTCTTCTGGAGATAGTGACTATAACAGTGCTTATTAGGAGCTGGAAAGGGTAGGGTAGAGGATGGATGAAGAGAGGTTGGTTAATGAGTACAAAAAAACATGTAGATAGAAAGCATAATAATAACATAGCAGGAGTATAGTTAACAATAATTTCTTATATACTTAAAAATGGCTAGAAGATTTGGAATGTTCTCAACACAGAGAAATGATAAAGTATAAGATGATAGCTACACCAGTTACCTTAACCTGGTCACTATACATTGTATGCATGTATCAGAATATCATATGTACCATATAAATATGTACAATTATGTATCAATACAGAAAGAAAAAATATAAGCAGAAATAGATGCATTATCTTTTTTATATACTAATATTAAAACTAAACCATACTGTATATTTGTATACAAAAACTATATATTAGTATATAAAACTAATAAAAATAAAGCAATGTATGTATATTTAGTAACTAAAAATTTACTTTCTTTTTCCAAGTGTTATGTTGTGTATTTCTCTCAATGTCATGAAATAATTAATTTCTCATTTACAGATGAAGCCACAACATCAAGGAAATATAGCAACTGAAAGGGAGGCTTACATATTAGTGAAGTACAATCATTGGTGGCAGAAAAAAATAAAGAATGAGGCAGTAGATTCCTATTACTGCTATAACCAATTTCTACAAAATTGATGGTTTAAAACAACACAAATTTATCTTAAAATTTTGGAAGTCAGAAGTAAAAAACAGATCTCATGGGACTAAAATCAAGGTATTGACCGGGCTGTGTTTCATCTGTAGGCTTGAGGGAGAATCCATTTATCTGCCTTTTCTAGCTTCCAGAGATTGCTTGGTTCAAGGCACATGGCTCATGGTCTCCTTCTATCTTTAAAACCAGCAATGGCCACCTGAGTCTTTCTCAGTCTGCATCATTCTGATCTTTATATCTTGCTTCTCTCTTCTATTTCGAAAGACTATTGTTTTATATTGGACCCACCTCAACAATCTAGGGTAATATCCTTATTTCAAGGTCACATGATTAGTAATCCTAAGTCAATCTTCAACTTTAATTCCCACTTACCATGTGCTATAACATATTCAACAACTGTGAGGTATAATACATTAACACCTTTGAGGGGCCAATATTCTGCCTACTACAAATGGTAAGATAAATTTAAGGTGATGGGATGTTAAGTAAGTCTTTTCCTGTCCTCAAAACTTTTGTCAGAATCTATCTGAATATATATAGCAGAATACATACCACCACTATTTAAAGACTATTCTGTTTAATTTTTTTTTTGTTAGGTCATTGAAAATGAAAACACCTAATATGTCAACACTTTATCCTTATTACTCTATTTCTCTGTGTGGTCAAGAAAGAAGTGGTCCATGTGAGAGACTTTACCAAATTACGAATCTAGAATACCCATAAATATTTAATCTTGCTTATTCCTACAGCGCATATGGGTCAGCGTATTATTTTACGTAAGATGATTACTGGAGAAATTGATAATATAGAACATGAAGGCCATTAGCATATGTGCAAGCCTAGTTGTTACCCTTCATTATGTTATAGACTGGTAAAAGTACCTTCCTAAATGGAATGATGATGCCATTCAAGACTGAAGAAGATAGCCTTAGAACATTTTCTAATATATAGACCATCGAATGTTGAAGACCTTGCGATGTTAAGGGATATAGAGAAAGGTCCTAGAATACTGACTTTTCTCCTGAAGAGACCATAGATTTCCACTGATGACACAGATTGACACATCCTAAGTAAGACTATAAGGATTGTGGAGACTGCCTTTAAACCAGGTCGACATCTGGACATGTTGTTTCCTCAAAAGTTTTTCTTTTCTTGAGACAGAGCTTCACTCTTGTTGCCCAGGCTGGAGTGCAATGGCATGATCTCAGCTCACTGCAACCTCTGCCTCTTGAGTTCAAGTGATTCTCTTGCCTCAGCCTCCCTAGTAGCTGGGATTACAGGCATGTGCCACTATGCCTGGCTAATTTTGTATTTTTAGTAGAGATGGGGTTTCTCCATGTTGGTCAGGCTGGTCTTGAACTCCAGACCTCAGGTGATCCACCCACGTTGGCCTCCCAAAGTGCTGGGATTGCAGGCATGAGCCTCCATGGCTGGCCTCAAAAGTTTTTCTTTAAGGCCTGCATTCTAGAAAGGAGAGACAGTCCCAAGGGGCACTTTCCTAACATCATGATACACTAGCTAGCCCCCGTGTTCAGTTGGCAGCCTGGGGTTAGGGAAGAAGTCCATCTTTGTCACAAAGAATACATTACCCAGTAGGAGACCACTATGGAGCTTTTTGAACTTATGTTCTTCAGGAACAGTCATATTGCATACTGCATTTCAAATGTCTTTGTGTTGTAATATTTTTCAGTATCTTACAATATTCACCACAAGTTTGGTAAAAGTTACAAACTGGCCTTTATCTGACTGCATGAAAAAGGAAGGCGTAGGTGTCCACAACTCAGTGTGAAGTGTTTAAAAGACAGCCACACATCATGAAGAAAGTCAGAAGTGAGAAACCTGCAGAAAAGTAGATAAAGGTTCTGACCTGGATCCAGATGATAAATGGAATGGCAAGTGATCAAGAAATATTTTGGAGAATATAAATGTTCCTGGATATCTTTGAACACCTGATAAATTGTTAAGTTCTCATATATAACAAAGTAAGATTTTAGGTTCGTCTTTTTATTGAGGCATTTGAGGAAAATGTGACTTCTAGGACTATTAAAATCTGATACATATGTTCTGGGTACATTAAGGAGAAGACATAGTAGTGTGAGGGAATTAAAAAATATATTTAGGTCTTGTCTTGTAAGACAACCCTTCTCCTTACATTAACTATATGACTCCTTCATAATGGATTATTATTCCATCAAAAATTTCCTATTTCAAAAGCCACAATTGGTTCCTGCAAATACCAAAAGATGCCATCATAGGAGAAAAAACTTCATAGATCATGAAGATTCAAACAGGATTATTAAGTAATACTTTAGTAAGCTTATACAAATATGCTAAAATACAGTTTTAATTTGGCTTCTAAGTATAGTTTACTCTAGACATTATAAATCACCACCACTTGAGAGAAAAAAAGAAAGCCAGAGATGAATATATATATATATATATATATATATATATATATACTTTCCAACATAATATACATAATATAGAGGGTAGTAACATCCTTAAAATGCCATATGCTGTGCTCCTAAATATTAAGAATAATATGCTAAAATTTGTCTTTATCCCCATATTTTGGGTTCTAAAATATTAGATGTAGAAAAAAAACAAAGTAAAAAGAAAACACTCTAAGACAAGGAATTTTTATTTTCATAAAACATCCGTATCCACATACTTTGTTGGCAGTTTCTGAAATGCCTTTCAGTGATCCTTTTCTTTTTAATATTCATAGCCTGTCCTTTCAGCTTGATAGTTGGCTTGAGATTAATCACACTTGAGCTTAATCACTTCCAAGCCTAGATGACAAAAGCCTTTGACTTTTTTCTTGCACATTGTTTTTTGCCTTCTTGTTTATTAGCCCTGTCGAAGCTGCTTCCATGTTGTGAGATGCTTTATGGATAACAGCCATGTAGTAAAATAGTGAAGCAGGCCTCTTGCCAACTACCTAATAGGAATAGTCATGGAGGAACTGAATCCCCCCAGCAGGCTACCCAAGTGGCTATGAAAGTGGACCCATCACTGGTTGAAGCTTGGGATAATTATTGCCCAATGACACCTTGATTTTAGCCTTGTGTTCAGACACAGAGGATACAGCTAAGCATTTTCTAAATTTCTGGCCCATGGAAACCGTGAGATAATAAGTGTTTGCTGCTTTATCCACTAAGATTTTTGATAATTTGTTAAACAAATACATAACTAGTACACATACGTACATAAACTTGCAAGATAAAACGTAACTTTAGAGAAAAAAAAGAAATCAAGCAAGAACTAGATGCAGTTAACATAAACTAAGCTCAACATATTTCATTACAGTATGTGGAAAATGTAAAGTATCTTTTTCTTATATATGTTAAGTACTCATAAAAAATTAGAATGTTGCTGAAATCTGCATCCTGAAGTTGAAAAAAGAAAAGAAAACTTAGGGGATACATGGGAGGTAGTGAAAAGATAATTTAAAAACTCAAAATCAAAATTTATATATAAGAATTTCTATTTTAAGAAAAAATGTGAAGAGTCACAAAAAGTATGTCTCCTTCTTTGGCAGTAATTATTACCCTATTTGCTATAATATAATAAATAAGGTTTTGAGTAACAAATTTATTGCAGATTTAGGCAACAATCCAGGTAAACAGATACCTGTCCTTCAATGAGGGAGCAGGAAATGACAATCACATTCTTCAGGGAAAACATATTGTCTTTGTTTATAGGCTTTTCTGTCTGTGTGAACGTTTTGCACAAACTGCAAAGGCTCCCAATTTTAACAAAGACTTTTATTTGATCATTAACCATATTTCATGCCTAATATTTATTTTATGACCTGAAATTATATTTTTGAATTTAGACTTTTAACATTTTGTTAACTACTACTTCACAAGAAGGCGAAAAATAGAAAAATCTTCAAAAAGCCATTATAGCTCAATGATTTAAATCAATTCACAGGGCTATGGTTGTAGCAGATAATAAAAAATTAACTTGTTCTTCCAAAGCTAGTTGATTACTCTGAGTACCTACCTGTGTTCTTCTGAAGTGTTATAAATTACCTGAGATGAAATTTAGATTGCTGATTGCCTTTAACTATAGGAAACACTATTCAAAGAAAAGTTTAAATGAAAACCAATCCTTATACATATACACACAGAAAAAAAAACCATGAAAATGAAAGTGATCTAATCAGAAGTATTGCAAAAAATGGACAAGAAGAATCAACAGTTATATGATCTCTCTCATAACAGCAAATTCTCCAGTAGGCATGCTGCTATTGATGTATGCTGGATGAATACATTTTACTTTTCCAACATAGCAAATCTGACACTGAACTTGAAATCAGTTAGACTGGTGAAAAGTTTATGACTGGATTCCACATAATGCTGTTGGTTCATGGGATTTCCTTGGTCTGGGCAGGTTTAGAAACTGTTTTTAATCAGTTAATACTGGACCAATTATGTTAATGAAATGGGGGAGGGTAAGACTCACTGATTCAGAAACTGGATAATATATAAGTATATAACATTAATCTGCAGTGAAGTCCACAGTCATTTCAATTATAAGCCAGTACATTTCTTTAACAGTTTCCAAATGTCTGGGAAGTTTAATCACTTATGATAGTATTAAGTGAGCCAAGAATTATAGAAAAGAATATACTTTCAATAGATATTTTCTTGAAGTTGTGATAGTCTAACAAAGGACAATTTTAGATCATAGGAATACTTATTGGAATAGTAGTCAAAATCTCCTTCCTGAACAGTGAGATAAATACTTACGAATGTAATGAATACTTCACAAATGATAAATAATCGTTATTTTCCACCTATTTATTTGATAGGTGATTGAATGTTATCTTGCACTCTTATCTACAGTAGAGTTTCTCAAGCACAGCACTATGGGCATTTTGGGCCAGATGATACCTTGTTGTGGGGCTGTCGTATGCATTGTAGGATGTTTAGAAGTATCCTGACCTTTCTCCACCTGCTGCATGATTCTGCCCCCTCCTGGTTGTGACAACCAAAAATGTTTCTAAACATTGTCAAATGTCCTTTTGGGGGCAAAATCACGGTTGAGATACGCTGCTCGAAAAGAAAGAGGCTTGGGAGAGCAGTGGGAGGAGAACAGGGAGTGGCGATGGTTAATGGGTACAAACATCAAGTTAGATGAATGGATAAGATCTAGTATTTGATAGCAAGAAAGAGTGACTAGAGTCTGCAGTAATTTATTTACATTTTAAAATAACTAAAAGAGCATAATTGTATTGTTTGTAATAGAAAGGATAAGTGCTTGAGGTGATGATTACTCGATTTACCCTGATGTGATTATTATGCATTTTTATGTCTGTATCAAAAAATCTTATGTATCCCACAAATAGATTCACCTATTACGTACCCACAAAAATTAAAAATTAAGGAAAGGTTTCCATGACTCATGTGCAAATATAATTATAATCTTAGTGGCCACACAAGTTTATCCTTCTTGTGTCAGGGTTCCCCACGACCACTCTAAGGTTTGATGATACACATACTCACAATATGATTTATTATAGTGAAAGGCTACAAAGCAAAATCAGCAAAGGGAAAAGGCTTTTGGGGCAAAGTTCAGTGGAAACCAGGTACAAGTTTCCACGAAACATCTTCCATTTGAGTCACACAGATGCAAATGCAGATGGTTCCTGACTTACAATGGTCCAACTACATTTTTTGCTTTTCATTGGGTTTACCAGGGTATTATACGCATTTGTGACTTACAATATTTTCAATTTACAATGGTTTCATAAGGCATAACAGCATTGTAACTCAAGAAACACCTGTGAATGAAATGTCCTCCAGAGAATTTTGTTAGAGACTTACTGCTCACTGCTTAGCATATATCACAGTTCCAGACTTTCAGAAGTAAAGCAATTGTTCAGCAAAACCAATACTGTTTTTACGAGCAGGTTAGGTGCTACACACGATGCTTATCAGTTAGGGAATGATGAGACCCCTTTCAGAAATCCAAATTTCCAGATGCCAGCCACTGATCAACCTTGCAAAAAGATCTTTCTAATCACAGCAGTCTCAGCCTATTATATCAACTCTTTATGTAAGGGTTTAGGCATCCAAAGACTTATAAGAAGGTGAACAAATTAATCAACCAGTGATGTTTTCAGATAGAATTCCTTAAACATCTCTATTGACACATCTGTTCCTATGGATTCCTATATTTAAAAAGAGGAACATTGTTCCACATAATAAAGTATAACCACAGTTTTATAATAGAGGAAAATTTTAGTTAATCTAATTGTACCAGCATTGACCTGCATTTCCAGAAAATCTTCAAACAACTCAAGATCCAATAGGAGGAGCCCATTTTCAGTAAAAAGACAACGATGCATGATAATATTCTGGTCAATGTAACTTCCAAATGCAACCATTAAGAGAATGAGGAATTTAAATTTCTTGAATCTAAGACTCTATGAACAACCATTTTCTGTCGAGGAGCCAATATTATGCTTAAAAATAAAATCACTCAACGGTTACATTCTTATTTGAGATATGGAGTTCTCTAGAGCCCTTCACTTAAGAACTACTTAAGATTAAGAGTGATTTGAGAAAATAAACTTTGTGTTACTTTTGAGATAATAAAATACACATTATTTTTATGATAATTAATGGTGAAACACCTCCCATAACCACACATGACTCTTTTACACATGTAATACAATTGCTAGTTTAGATTTTACCACTGAATTATTGTCTGGTCATCACCCCTTCCCCATCCTGAATATTTAATGAGAGCAAGGTCATTGCTCTTTTTAAATTCACAGTTGTCTTTCCAGGACCTTGCATAGGATAAGGTAAAGAGTATTTAACAAGAATCTGTTAAAAATGATTTTTTGAAAAAAAGCTCACAGACTACTCAGGAGGCTGAGGCAGGAGAATTGTTGAATCCAGGAGGCAGAGGTTGCAGTGAGCTGAGCTTGTGCCACTGCACTCCAGCCTGACACAGTGAGACCAGGTATATACTCAAAGAACTATAAATCATTCTACTATAAAGACACATGCACATGTATGTTCATTGCAGTCCTATGTACAATAGCAAATACCTGGAACCAACCCAAATGCCCATCAATGACAGACTGGACAAAGAAAATGTGAGATATATATATATATATATATATATATATATATATATATATACCATGGAATACTATGCAGCCATAAAAAAATAAGTCTCTATCCTTTGTAGGGACTTGGATGAATCTGGAAATCATCATTCTCAGCAAACTGACACAAGAACAGAAAGCCAAACACTGTATGTTCTCACTCATAGGTGGGTGCTGAACAATGAGAACAGGTGAACTCAGGGAGAGGAGCATCATACACTGGGGGCAGTTGGGGGGCGTAGGGGAGAGACAGTGGGGGGTGGGGAGGAATAACATGGGGGGAAATGCCAGATATAGTATGCACCTAAAATAAATAAATTTTTTAAAAAAGGCTTACAGAGATAACTGTCCATACTTCACATGTCCCCACAGTATATTTGATCTTTATTTTGAAGGCAAACACTATATTTTAAAAATCAAAATCTAATAAAGACAAAACACCGTCCCTTTACAGGATTGATTTCTTTCATTGAAAAGTGTGCTAAAAAAGGGTTTCCAGCACACTCTACACAATTTATAAAATCCTAACAAGGACCTGGTAAGGCCTTAGGTTGCCAAAACACTGTACCAGAAACCTCTAATATAAACAGGCTCAATGTTTACACAGCATGCCCTGCAAATATTATAATCTTCTGTGTTTGTAATTTTTGAGAACACAGTAAAAAAGCACTCATTAAATGGATAATTTTTCTTTTAAATGCTATGCTTTACTTTAGAATATACCGCTATTCCTGATTAGACAGATAAGACACATTGCTCCCTGCCCCTGGCAGTAGATTTGTTTGATATTATGCTTTCTAACTGTCTTTCTTTGCTGAGTTAGCTATTTTTTTCTTTATAAACAATTGTACCTTAAGGGAACTATATTCTGTATCCATTATTTTTAAAGGTGAGTGGGCTCAGTAAATGCCTGAAAAGGTACCTTGGCTAAGATCACAAAGTTAACATAATAAACCTGATAGTGCTGTAGGAAGAAAGGCCTAGTTAGATGTGCAAGTAAAACTTAGTCTTATAATTCCCAGACCAAAGTGTTTCCACCATCACCACCACCACCACCAAAGCTGCTTCAGTAACTAATCAAATAGCAAATTATTTATCTATTTAAACAAAATGCAGTACTTTCACTGCAATATCGACATACATTTAATCATGATGATGATTTGTAGAAACAAATATTTTTATAACTATGAATATATATTAAAAAGTAGTTAGCATTAAATAAACTGTTTCCTCATTCCTGAATGATGATAAAAGCTTTCCTCATTAACACTAAGGAGCATACTCAAAGAATCCAAAACTCTAGCAATTCTTTGGTTTAGTAGAAGCCAAAAGAAGATAATTCATATTTGAATTCTATAATATCACAGCATCCCAGTTCCTTTTGTAAAATCCAGAGTTCCATTTACTCATTTGAAGGGTTATATTTTTTTTGGAATCCCTTCAAATTTGTTCCATACATTCTTCTTAGATATGAACTAAAATTAGACAGAGTAATATAATTTTCTCCTCAATATGGAATTGAAAAAGAAATACTCCAGTGACATTTTTCCAGCTGAGGACTGTGGCTTATTATTTGATTTGATTTTACCTTTAAGCTGTGACACAAAGGCAAATGCAACTGACAAAGTTAAATATGTGGTAGCAAAGTCTGAAGTTTACAACCCTACGTGCTTGCTTGCTGGCCTGCTTGGTTTTGTTTTTGTTTTCTTGAGCCATTGTTCGCTACCTGCTCTGTAAATTTAAGAGCATAGACTCTGGAGTAATACATGTAACAGATATAGGTTAGAATTCTATTTTTGCTGCTACCTGTATTTGTAAATTTAGATATCTTTTTTTTTTTAACTTCCCTGGTTTCAGTTTTCTCATACTTTAAAAGAAATTTGTGTGTGTGTGTGTGGGGCGGGGTGGGGGATGTTATGACTCTCATTAGCAATAAATATTATTATTACTTCATTGTTAGGTTTCCTACTACTCAGGTTGATCGTGTCCTTGCTCTCTCTCTCTCTCCTCTCTTTCTTACATTTTCCTTTATTTAACAGCAAGTTAAAAATGCAGATGGAGAAATCAACTTACTGTTCTCAAACAATTTATTTACACTTGTAAAACTGTAGAGATGGCTTATATTGTGCATGTGACATTGTTAGTTTACCCACAGGATTAAATAAAAAGAGTTAAACAGTAAATAATTAACTACCATAGCTATAGTCATTCCTCTTTAAAAACTGTAGTCAACTAACCAAAGAAAACATCTTCTCAACGAATACAGGTAAGTTAGGGCAAAGCAGTGAAATTGTAAAGAATCAATTACTACTGGGGAAAGGAGTCTGTGGCCTGGCCTGGTCTAGATTCTCTCCCCCAGGACTGCCCAGTCACCTTCCCCTCTAAATAATAATAATTTAAAAAAAAAGAATCAATTACTAACGTGATGAATCAAATCATGGAGAATTTAACCTCACTGTGCTATACAATGTATTTTCAAGTTGAAAGTTTGTTAAAAATTTTTCACTTTATTTTCTTCAAAGACGGTAAGTTTCAGAGGAAATTCAAACATTTTATTATGAATTATCAATCTTCTAAGTTTAAGGAATGAATTTATCTTCGTACTTAATGCAAATTGCATATATATTATATTCAAAATAAAATGCAAATACAAAAGAAAAATTGTTTGATTAAAATAACGTCACAAGCTTATAGTTGTTTCATGGTAAATTATTTTTAATTTTTTGTCAGTTTACATAATGAAAGATTGCTTAATAATTGCAAGCAGCAAATTTACCAACATATAAAATCCAAAATGTTCCTCCAAACACAAATGTAATTAGCAGCAATATAAGTTTAGTATAGGAATTTTATTAACAGTAGTTATATCTAGTTTGTAGTTGCCAAGAAATACCACCTTAACATGCAGTGGCAATAGTAATAAACAATTTATGTCTTTATAATAAACAGATATGTGTTAAAAGCACATTTAGAAGAAATAGCAAAAGAGTTAACAACATTTAGCAAGCATATGGTCTCTATAAAATAGTATACTAAGTACCTTATAAAACTGTTAGTATTAGTCCTAATATTAAAATATTTTACATTTGTGTTGCATAGATAGTTTTCAAAGTATCATTTAGAAGGATTCTATGTATAAGCACTATCACCATAACTTATTTATTTCCCCCAACTTTGCCAGATAAGATTTATCTCTACCATGCTGAAGAATTAAAACTGAGACACAAGATGGTTAAAATTTTGACTGACATATTAAACTACATGGTAGGAGGGCCAGCACTCATAATTAGGCTTGTGTAATTCTAACTTCATGATTGTTCCAGTTTATCTTGCTGCTGTTGCTCAAACAGGTGTGCTTTTAAATTTGCTTATAAAATATGCACAAACAGATGGCACCTGCTAAATATATAACTGGAAATAATATCTTGATATTTTCAAATACTCAAGAGTAATCTACCACAAAGAGCTTGGAAATTTGCAACATAATATATTGCACCCAGAAAGACCCTTAAAAACAGTTTAGTTCAACCATCTATATCAGAGAAAAATTGGACAAACAAAATTAAACGATTAGCCAATTTGCTATCTAGAAAAACTGAAAGTTCAGACTCGAAAATCACTTCTTTGAATCCATTTCTAGAGCTTTCTGTGTTGTATCAAGAAAACTGATTTTTTTCAAAATGTTTATATTTCTTTGTCCAATCTAAAGGATGAAAGATACTAATTCTCAATGATAAATACGAAGAAAAGAGAATTAGGCAGTATGTTTATCAAGTCCCATCAGATTAGCAGAAACTTTACAAAGTAATAAGCTATAAAACTTTTTGACTAAAGGCTTTCCAAATATGATAAAAAAGATATCATATTATATTTCCATTTAATGCTATAAAGAAACTATTACCTACTACAAATAAATCTTATGGTCATCTTTCCCAATTTATTATAATTAATACAATGTCAGGAAAAGATTTGTTTTATTGTGAAACTGTTATTCAATATATTTTATTCCAGAGAAATGGATATTAAAGGATATTTATAGTACTTTCAATTTGTTTTGAAAGCTATATCTGTATTACCAGGAAGACGCATAAGCACTAAAACTTGTTGCAGAATTTGTCTAAGGCTAATACCATTTTCAACACCATGACGAATAAAACAATTTTCCTGTATTACAGAAAAATCTTCTTTACAGGCTTTACGAAGTATACAAATCCCTGCACGAAAGCATTCAACAGGGTGACTATATTACATTCTTTGATGTTCCCCATGCTTCTAAAAAAACATATCGGAGTGCATCTTTAGGATTTGAAAGCAACGAAAGTGCTTTGTAGCCAACTGACAGGAAGTCATTTGTTTGCTGCTTGTTTACCAGCATTCAGGAAGAATTCACATTCAAACAATTCCACCTTTCTTTCCCTGTTATCAATGGCATACATGGAAGCACAGGAAGAATAATGCATATTGCGGCCATCTAAAACAGGGCAAAAGTCAGAAATTCTTATAGAAACAGTCACCATTTGGGTTCAAAAAAATTACCAACAGACATATTTGAATTGAGAAAAAAAGAATCTTTAAAAACCCATGATCTAAATATATATTGACAATATAATTCTATGCCAGTGATTACTATTGAATTCAGCACCAAATACTGACTGTCTATCACATAGTAAGGACACAAATAAGTAAGTAGTTACACACATGTAAATATTCCATCAATGTCTGCACATCTATGGTATATATTATACAGATACATGTAGCATCAGAGGACGTTGGGTGCTATGGAACAGGAAAATCGGGGTGTGATTTTTTTTTCTTTCTTTTCAAGACAGGGTCTCTGTTGCCCAGGCTGGAGTGCAGTGGTGTGATCTCCACTCACTGAAAGCTCCACCTCCGGGGTTCAAGTGATTCTGGTGCCTCAGCCTCCTGAGAAGCTGGAATTACAGGTGCGCACATCACATCCAGCTAATTTTTTGTATTTTTAGTAGAGATGGGGTTTCGCCATGTTGCCCAGGCTGGTCTTGAACCCCGACCTCAAGCAATCTGCCCATCACAGGTTCTCAAAGTGCTGGGATTAAAGGTGTGAGCTACCATGTTTGGCAGACGCGTGAATTTTTAAAAAATTACTTAAATTGCATTCTCACCCAACTACTTATTTGATTTTACCAAGTCCTTTCATCTCTGTCTTCCATTTTTTTTCTAACCACAATGTAAAAACATTTGACTTTCCTTCCCACTATTTTGTTATCAGTATAAAATACCACAATATATGTAAAAGCTGTATGAAAATCCTAAAGCACTATAGTAATACACTTCTATAGTGCTCTATATATACTAGATCAAGAAGAAGTTAAATGGTTTCCCTTGGTAGCACGCTCCTGAGCACAGAAAGGTGACCTTGGCACCATGGAGTACTGGCTCACTTCCCTAAATCTTGAATGTAATTTGAAGTTTCTTACCCAAATCTTTACTACCAAGAAAATGTGACAGGTTGAATAATTTCATAGTGGCTTTGGACAATTTGGCCTTTAAACTTCCTTTAGATTAGTTTCTTTAGATTAGAACATTGCTAACACTATAAAACTCTAGCTTGAGTGAAAATCCAGTGCGTTGATATAGTGCAATCAATGAACATTGAGCCAAAGTGAATTGGTGCTATTCCTCATCAGTTTTCTTTGGCAAATAAATATGGGCCCTTTCCATGACTTGAAAATTATATAAAAAATATCTAATATCACTACCTATCAAATATAATTTGAAATATAAGATCAAAATTAAGTCCTTATTAAGTCCAGGTAGATTAAAAACAATATATAACATTAACATGCCAACACACATCTAATTATTAAATTAAGAAAAATTTTGTATCAATTTTTGATTGGTAACATGGAAATAAATTTTCACTAGAAATTTTGAGTAAGTATTGACATTGATATAAAGTACATCATTTAATTATTATTTTTTCAAATTCTAAAGTTATATTTAGAGGATTCAATTAGCTTAGATTCTAATTCAAATACTATATCCCACATGCTCTTATTAGAATGCATTATTTAAAATAAAAAACAAAACTTTGATGGAAACAACCAATTATAATGTGTTGCTGCTTATAAAATAACTGATTATAAATATGCCAGAAAAAAATCACACAAATCACATACATGTTCTTTCCAGATTCAAGCTATTATCTTCTAAATATTGTAAGTTGATAGTAGATTAAGACAATATTTTTGCCATTTTTTTTTTTTTTTTGACAGAGTCTCGCTCTGTCACCCTGGCTGGAGTGCAGTGGTGCAATTTTGGCTCATTGCAACCTCCACCTCTAGGGTTCAAGCAATTCTCCTGCCTTAGCCTCCCAGGTTCTTGCCAACACATCTGGTTTGCTTATTTTGTATTTTTAGTAGAGACAGGGATTTGCCATGTTGGCCAGGCTGGTTTTAAACTTCTGACTTCAGATGATCCACCCGCCTTGGCCTCCCAAAATGTTGGAATTTCAGACTTGAACCACCACGTCTGGCCAAGTTTCCCTTTATGCAGAAAGCAGCTTGAAAGCAATGCCAATATTGGTTTAATTTTCTGATGAGGAACCAAGTATAGTACAGGAAATAATTAATACAATTTGTTCTTAAAAATATACCTTAGTATTTTATAAATATTTCTAGAAATTGAACCAAATCAAATTATTCCTAGTAAAATACTACAAACATTTACTGAAGCTAATATGTCCCATTCTGAAAATGCTTAAGGGTACAGGTCTAGAATTGTATTTCTTAGCCACATCTTACTGCAAATTACGTTAATTGGAGAATAAAATTATTTATAATCCTAGACATGTTTTAGAAAGAGAATTTGAATGGAATAACAGGGAAGAGAAAGAAACATTTTCTTATGACAAAATAAAATAAAAGTAAGATACTACAGGTCTTAATGACACAATAGTAAATATATATATGAATTATGAATTAATCTAAACACACTCATACATAAAGATCCAGCTGTGTATTTTTCACTTTAAATCAGTTAAATTAGTTACATAATATACTGTATAAGGTTAATAAAAATGAACTAAAAACATCTGTTGGCTCATTAGAATAATGCAGTCCTTTTTTTCATTGGGTTATTAAGGATAAAGTTTATTATAATAAATGCACACAAAGTTCTTATTACAGTGTATAGAACACAACGAATGCTAACTGGATGTTACTTGCTCTCTATCATGTCAACACCATGAGGCGGGGCATGGTGGCTCAGGCCCGTATCCCAGCACTTTGGGAGGCCAAGGTGGTGGATCACCTGAGGTCAAGAGTTCAAGACCAGCCTGATCAACATGGTGAAACCCCATCTCTACTAAAAATACAAAAAATATTTTCTGTGTGTGGTGGCAGGCATCTGTAATTCCAGCTACTTGGAAGGCTGAGGCAGGAGAATAGTTTGAGCCCGGGAAGCGAAGGTTGCAGTGAGCTAAGATCGGGCCATTGCACTCCAGCCTGGGCAACAGAGAGAGACTCTGTCTCAAAAAAATAAAAAATAAAAATAAATAAAAAGTAAATGCCATGAATGCAAAAACAAAAGCTATCTTATTACCGACATGTCCCTATCTTTTATAAGTGTCTAGTACACAAGAGACAAGCACTCATGGTTTTCAGCATGTAAATGCAGAGAAGGATCTTGACCACAGTGCAGGACTCCATGTTTCTTTGGCTCTCTGCTCAAATTAGACTTTTCTGCCATCAATATAGAATAAGCCATGCATGGACATAGCTTCTATTAAAAATCTGCAGCCTAATGAATAGAATGGGCTTGCACAAATGTTGAGAAAATACATTTAGTAAACTTGGTGAAACAGTAATGGCTTTGCACAGAGCTCCACTGCAACCCACCTGACAAACTAGGATATGCGAACCAAACCAGCCATTTGTGTGAGAGTGTGTGTGTGTGTGTGTGTGTGTGTGTCTGCCTGCATGTGAAAGAGAGAGAGAGAAACGGACCACAGACTACACATTTTTCCACATATATGCAAGTAAATTCTCAGCACTTTAACTGTCTCTGAGTTGTACTTTGATACATCCACTGTGCAGTTTATGTCAACAAAAACACAATTCCTAAGTAGGAGGGAGCTGTGTCTTAATGTGTTTAGTATTTGGACTTTCTTTTATATTGTCTGAAGACAGAGGATGATTTTATGAGCATTGGTCTTATGAAGCAAACTCTCATTCAATAGAATTACCATAAGTCTCAAAAAACACAACAGTAAATATCATTTGATAGCATGAGAGATAAAGGAGAAGTATAAAACACAGCTTTATGAAAGTTCTGCTTCCAGCCAGGGTATATTCAGTTGTAGTTAAGATGGTTGTGTTCTATTTGCTGGGGACAATTTGAAACTGTCTCTATTAGAAACATACAAGTCTATGCCAAACTCCTAAGAAATGAGAAATTTATGTCTATATCACCTGTTTTTTGCTTCCTCAGAATTCTGCTTGCTTAAAAATTGACTTTTCTTTGGAAAACTACTTCATTTGCCTTTACGGTAGTTACAGGGCTATGTCCACCAACCATGAAAAGAGACTTAAATAAGACCAATTAGATTATTCCTTGAAGTTTTATTTATTTCTCCACAGAGAGAGAAGGGCTTCTTTCCTTAGTAATTGCAAGTGAGTTTAGGTATTGAGTTGTCAGCGGCCTTGATATACATCTGCCTGGACAAATCTTGACTGAGAGTTAAAGCCAAACATCATGGGACACAAGCAAAAGGCATTAAAAGAAACAGATTCCTCAAGAGTCTAATGGGGTGTCTGAATACAGACATGCCTGAAAAACCCACGGTAACACTGTTCATTGTTTTAGATTATGTGAGCTTCTTTTCTTTCTCTTTTAACCAAAGGAGCACTAGCAAATACTGGGTAAGTAGAATATTAATAAGAATATACGTGAAGAAAAGAAAAACATGAATATGCTTTTGGTATAAAGTTATCTGAAATATTTTAATATACAAATTGGATACCATATAGTTTATTAAATAGTTCCTCAAATTAAAATGTTTTAGTATGTAAATACAGATGGTTTCCAACTTTCAATGATTCGACTTACCATTTTTGATTTTATGGTGATGTGAAAGCCATACTCACTCAGTAGAAATGTTGCATCAAATTTTGAATTGTGATATTTTCCAAGCTATTATTATGTGGTAAAATACTCTCTCATGATGCTAGGCTGCAGACCCCAGCCAGCCACAAGGTCATGTGTGTAAATAAATGATATTCAACAGTGTACTGCATTGCCAGTGCTTTTTGGATGCTTTCACATCCCATCATGTCTACAAAATGTCATTTTTTACTTAAAATGTTTTCAATTTATGATGTGTTTATCAGGACATAACTCCATTGCAAACTGAGGAGCCTCTTTATACGAAATACATATAGTAATTTTGAGTATCTCTTTATATTAAACTTTTATACTTCCTTTGTGGGTGCTTTGCTCCTTTAAATAAAGGCAATAAAACCAATCGATGTGAGTACTTTAATTGATTCTATTGTAGAAAAGCTTGGATGAAATTATTATAAAGGAAATCCAAATAAAAACCTAACCAATTGAACTTTTGGGCTGTGTTTGGATGTGTCTCTTTTCAATAAGCTAACACGTTTTATATTTTTGCAAGGGTAAATATTAGAGTATATTCTTTAAGTCTTCTCATTAGCAAAGGCTTTCCCGGTTATATGATTTCTCTTTATGATTTCCTCTTTTCAATTTTTCTGACTTATGCCTGTATTTTCTTTTATCCTTGCCTCCTCTAGGTCTGAGTTCTTCTGCCCTCTCATTTCCTGGTCTCCCACTGACTCTCCTCTTATCTCCATGGCATGTGCCCTTAGGCATGCCTTTCAGTGCCTGCCATTCTTCTTATACTTCACTTTCTGTTTCTTCCTTCCATCTCCCTCAGTCTTTCTTACTGCTTCTCAGAACCTTTCTATACAGACAAAATAAAATCACTTGAAATTATCAATTAGATTTCAAGTAGGAATTTGAAAAGTACTGTCATCATTTTCTTTATAACAAAGAATGTGACACAATATTTAAAGCAAATAGCAGTGTCAAACTCCACACTATCAGGCAAACACCTACATTTTCCTTTGTTCAGGTTCCAAAATGTGAGCATTTTCTAAATTTGCTGTGAACTCTCAGGAATAAAGCAGAACACAATTTTCAAAATAAAAATGAACAAGTTAATAGATTTAAATGAGTATGTTTCATAAAGTGATATATTAAATAAAAATTCAGTACTAAATTATATAAATCCCAAATAAATTTCCATTTCATTACTTTCTTTTGATAGTTCTGTTTTGTCTCTCTTGATATAGAAACAACCTGCGTGTGTGCAGTTCAATTCCTCAAGCATATATGATTCATTCAACTTAATTTAGAAAATACCAAGGCCATGCCTGGGAGCAGAATTAGGGCATTATTTGTCTCTTGGCAGTGTATTTTTTAAATTGTTATGAATAAATAAACTGACAACATCCTTTCTAAGGTGTACAGACATTTTCAATCAATAATGCACATTATCAGGACATAAAATCTTCCCTAACTTTTTGAGATACCCTAAAGTTTTTTTCCGGGAATAGATTCACACTTAGGTTTTATCATCTGTCCTACACTTACACTGGGGACTGAGTTGTTGAGGTGATGGGTGTCTCTGTACAGCTGCAACCCAGAATGACCCTTTCACTTTGCCCTGAGCAAAGACAGGCTTGGGTTACAGGAGTGAATTATTGCCTTCTCCTCTCTTCCTGCACCTTTTATTTCATGATCTAATCCCATGTGTAGGGTGAGTAACAGTAGTCAGTTCATACTGATCTCAGCAGTTCGCAACATAAACAGACAGTTGGCTCACAGGGTATAACTTATGTTTACCAAGAAAATGCTCAAAACAATTCATTGAAGTTTTTCTATACGCACTTTCAGGAATTTTAATGAGTACTTGCCTATAAAATGTTGACAACCTTAATCATAATTTTAAAGTGGTAAAAACTCATATGCAATATATCAAGGGAACAACACCTCAATCTGTTTTCCCAGAATATACTTTACAAATTACCGAAGCACATAACTGACCACATTGCCTTTTAGTTTACCTCACTAGTTCTTTGAAGTTCTATTCACTATTATTAGCTCTTTGAATAACTGTTTTAAAACAGATGGGATGAACATCTGGATAACACAACATACATATAGTTTTTCTATCAGTAGTCTCACTGATGTGAGGAACATCTCCTCCCACACACACCACCCTGTACCTCATCTAATGTGTTAACACTTTGGATAATGAGAACAACAGAAGTGGCTACTAAATATCTTATTCAAATTAACTCAAATCGGAGTGCAAATGTGGAAGTATCCATGCAATTCACGAACTGCTGCCTGAGCCTGTGTTTTTAACAGCAGTGTTTGATGATGTTGGCACTCTTGATCATTTTCTGTTTTTGAAGTTACTGAGTTCAATGATCCATCCTTTGTGTTTATTTATCAGGACTGTGAACATCACAAAGAATTTAAGATGTTTTGAATTAAATGTTGATTTTAGATGGCAGAAAAATGCAAAGTTAGGTAAATTGATAAGCATCATTTTAATGTATCTATTATCTCTTTGTTAATAGTTATCTTTCCCAGACATAATGGAAATAGCTGAGGAATGTGGGTAAACTGAACTATCTGAGTTCAAATGTATGCATATTAAGATGGAATAACAGGCATGCCACTCTTGAGTAAAGAAATTTAATGCCAAAATAGTTCATGAAATACTGTACCATACTATATAATACAATACAGTTCCATTATATTGACTTGAGTCAATAAAACTGATAGTTTAAGTTAACTAGCAGTTCAAAGAAAGGCAAGCTGGATTAATAGCTTCACTGTTATTAGAATCTTGCCTGCCTCTTTATCTCTCTGGCTTCCTCTGCAACGGCTTAATTTTCAGGCTGGCTTTCTTAATAATGCTGGTAAATATGATCACAACAAGCTCTAAAATTCTACACTCTGTGCCCTGCTGCCTGAACCTTGCCTCCAAAAATAATTTCTTTCAGGCATTTCCAGTCAAAATGTTAAAACTGATACTAATTTTGTCTAATGTGGGTCATGTTTATGACATATTAACTAGTGACAGTTGTCAAGAAACAGAATGACGCAGGTAATATGCTCAACTCTGAAACTAGGCTGTCAGGTTTTGAAACCAATGGATTAAGAACAGGTAAGCAGCTGGGGCGTGGCGGCTCATGCCTGTAATCCCAGCACTATGGAAGGCCGAGATGAGCAGATCAATTGAGGTCAGGAGTTTGAGACCAGCCTTGCCGACATGGTGAAATTCCATCTCTACTCTAAATACAAAAATTAGCGCAGCGTGGTGGTACACATCTGTAATCCCAGCTACTTGGGAGGCTGAGATAGGAGAATCACTTGAACCTGGGAGGTTGCAGTGAGCCGAGATCATGCCATTGCACTCCAGCCTGGGCAACATAGCGAAACTTTGTTTTTAAAAAAGAAAGAAATTTAAAAAAAGAACAGGTAAGGGGTAATTCTCCAAAGGAAAACTATCATTATTTTATCAAAATAATGAAAAGAGCATTCTGGCCAGCCAAAGCAACCTATGTCTATAAATTCGAAGTGCAAGCTTTACAGAGAGTTTTTTAATACAGAACTGAAATATTATTCATAAGTAGTTGGAGTATTCTGGGGACTAGATGGTAGTAAAAGTTAAGGAAACTGAATGTCAACCAGTGATGATGACATAGATGTATCCTAACATCAGTCGAAACACAGAATCCGTACCACTGACAGCAGGCATCGGACATGGTTAGAGGACCATTCTTCTTACCATAAAGTGAGAACTCAGATACACTCTCCAACTAATTTAACCTTGAATCACGTTTTACCTATGTCTGAGCTAGAGCATAATGTCAGAGCATATTAATCATAATCATACAGCAAAAATATTACAAAGTAAAATTGTCATAGTTTATTTTTCTTGTCTTATAAGAAATGCTAATTAGGGTGAAATTCATGTTGTAAAAGTATTTACATATAAATTAACTTCAAGAAAAATATTTTCTGGAGATATTAGCAGAACATGCTGTACCTTCCAAAAAAAAAGGGAATGCAAGATTTTGGTCTAGGCTGGGTTGAATATATTTAGAAAAAGATAGTCTTTTGAATAAAATGTTAGGTTGCAATATCTCAAGTAATAACGTCACAATAAAGATAATGAAATGTTCTTATGAACTCGAGTTAATATTTCTAACTCTTATGGCATAGCTGATGAATCATTTGGTAAAACCAAATACCTACAATCTCTCAAATCAAACACCATACTATTGAGATTTTAGCTATAAGTTTGCTTGTTTTGTTTGAAAAAGTATTTCAAAAGCCCAAAATATTTTTTATTAAACCATCTTAAATGGTTAAAACATTCCTTTTAGAGTAAATACTTACGAAATGCTTAAGCATTGTAACTTCACTATTCTAAAGGATTAAACATTTCTTTTAATGTGAACGTTTATAAAATGCTTAAACATTGTAACTAGCCTTTTCTGAAGTGCAATCATAAAAAAAATCACTATTTTTATAATGAAATATTTCACAATTGCATTCACACATTTGAACTCTTTAGACATGTGGCAATGAAATGAAACACAATTGTGAAACACATATTTTATATAAAGTATAGTTACCAAAGTGTTTGTCATCTGGAAATACTCCTTTTGTTCTTTTTTGCTGTTAAAGCATAAGTTTGTGTCAACAATTTAAGTTTATTCTAGCAACCTGCACTTAATCCCTGACTACTTGACATGATTAGATATTCAGCTAAGGTACACATCACAGACCATCTGCGAGAGGACACTATTTCATCTGTCTCCTGGGGAATAGGGAGGCTCATTTTGAGGATGGACCCATCCTGTTTTTTTGTGAAAGCAGGCGAGTGTCAGGTGGTTGGTACAGATAATCACAAAGAGTAATACCGGGGAGAAAGAAACACGGGGCTTTGCCAGCAAACCTTTACAATATTAGTGTGCTACAACTGGTGGTAAACAGTGAGATGCCATATATGTGCACAAAGCCAGAATACATTTCACATTTTGAAGCTCAGATTCCATGAGACACCAACAATACAAATGTTAGGAAGTTTCAAATTTCAATAAGGGTAGAATTTAATACCGCCTTGAAAATACCCTTTCTCAAACTGCATGTACTTATATTGCTAACTGGAGAAAATAGCTCTGGAGACTCATCATGAAACTGTGTGGAATTTATCTGATTAATGGGACCAAGCATACAGTTAGGTAGAAGAAATAAGTTCTAGCATTCAACAGCACTGCAAGATGACTAATTAGTAATTTATTGTATATGTCAAAATAGCTAAGAGAATATTTGAAATGTTCCCAAAACGAAAATAATAAATCTTTGTGCTGATAGATAACATAAATATGGTGATTTGATCTTGACACTTTGTATGCATGTATCAAAATATCACATTTACTTTTTATGGATACATAGTAGTTGTACTATACAAATATGTACAAGCATTATGTACCTATAAAAAGTAAATACATGAATATATTAACAAATAGAACAAGAAAAAATGATTAGTACAGAATATCTAGCCTTTTTCTAAGTTTTATAAGAAATCTGGAAATTTCCTAGGGAAACTTATGAGACCCTATGAACATGTAAATATAATATATTAGATCTAATTTTTAAAAGTAAGATGATTTTTTTTAATCAACTGGAAGAAGAAAAAGAACCTTTACCAAGGTTTTCTTGTCCTGGGCTCAGCATGTAATGATAAAAGCAAACTGGAGTAGAAAGTAAGGCATAGAAAAATAAATACATATTTTTTCAGTGGTCTCTAAGCATCTTATAAACTTTGTTATCTATCTTGTCTAGCTTTATTCCAGGCACGAACTGATCAAAAATTGGTTCACTGAATGAGCTTGCCAGATCAGATACAGAAATTTTGAGATTTGCTAATTCAAAGTACAGGAACACAGTAAATAGTAAGAGAAGAGGTGAATCTGTCAGTATATTAAATTCACTGACATGCTTTTTTTTCATCTATTTCCCTAGAGAATCTGTTACAGAACCTAGAGAAATGTGACTTCTATGAACCACATGCAAAGGTGTGCCACACTCATTGTGTTTTGGGCAGAAAGTATGGCCTGAAGTAAGAAAATAAAGATTTTTAAGTCCAAGAATGCTAGAAACTAAGTAAATGAAGTATTACCAAATTTTGTTTGATACATAAAATACCTCTTTGTGACAACCCAGTTTAGGTACCCAATTTCATTGATGACTACTAGAGAACTATTAAGCCAAGCTGGTAAAGTAGCATAGGGTAAATCTTATGACCTCATCTGTTGGAATATGTGTCGATAGGGTAGACCAAGGAAAAAACATGCTCTGAGTAAGAGGTAAGCATGTGCAATCAATTCAAAATGGTCCCACATGAAGATGCCTTCTGAGTATATGTCAGGGAAGTGAAGGCACTGAATAGTTCCATGAAAGCAATTCAAGTGAGAGAGGGTAATGTGTAAGGCAAAACAAATGAGATAAGAGGCAACCTTTGCCCTCAAAGAGACTGGTAAAAGGAAGATTTTTTGTAAGGCTTGCTTATTTTTCATCAGAGAAAAAATTGTTACAGGAAAATCTTTTTAATTATGCATATTATAAAAATATTTCTGTATCCTCACTATGAATGAGAAAATAAGCATAAACTCAAATTGTAAAAAGATCCAATAGGCAAAAAGCTATGCTATATAATGTGTGTTTGAGGTTGATACTTTGAAATAAATTATCTACCCACAAGTTGGGGAGAAAATAAACAGAAATCTGTTTTTCTCCACTGCTTTAAGAATCTACGCTAATTTCAACTCTCTTAGACAACAATTCACATAGACCACATACGTGAACATTTTTTATGCTGCCATTATATCTTATATGACAAATAATTACTATATCCTTACTTATTTTACTCTGTTGAACTAAATATATTTTTACCAAAAAAATAGTATGTATCAAAATTTTAAATGCTGACATTTAATGGGAAAATGAAATGGCACTTCCACGTGCTACAATTCTCAAACCTGTTCAATCCAAAAGATCTTAAAAGATGAAAAACAAAAAGTTTAGATACAGCAATCACGAATAAAATAGAAAGGAAAATTCAAAATGATGTCAAGAGAAAACCAGAATATTAGCTCCAGGTCAGCAAAAGTTTTGTCTTTTGTTTTTTAACTACTGTCACCCCAGTATTCAGAATTTTGCTTAGACATAAGAACTCAATAGATTTACTGAATGAGTAAACACATTCTAAAATATCAAAAGTATTACCTGTATACAGTGAAAAATACCTAATGACCTTCTGTGTGATGTAATGACCTTTAATGTGCCATTCTTTATGCAAAGTACTTTATATATATATATATACACACACATATATATGTGTGTATATATATATATATATATATATATATATATATATCAGCCTGTATATTCACTGAGAAAGATAATCATTTATTGACGAGAAAATAGAAGTTCAGATATATTACATAAGTTGTCAAAAATCCATGCTGAGTTTAAAGTACAGACTCACTTTAGGGTATGGCATAACCCCTAGAGGGTAATGATATTGAGAAAGCTTTGCCATTGGAAACACAAATTCATAGACAAGAAGAGAAGATTATGTTCACATTACTTTTCACACTTCACATGACAAGAACGTTCTGATGTTTAACATTAGTATTTAATTTTACACTAAATACTCTGTCCTCTGTTGTCTAAATGGTAATACCAAGAATCATCACTTTTCCTTTGTAATAGGATGTGCAGTGTCTTTGTGTGAAATATAGTCTATATACGTTGTATATATTATGGTTGAGAAAATTAATCATGCAATAGATCTGGAATAAGAAAAAATATAGCGACAATAAAAATAGGACAATAGAAATGAATAATATGTTTAAATTTCCATTGCCAGAAAAATTGCAAAACAGAACCTGTGAAAGAGAAATAGATGAGCACAAAACAACTGCAGGGGAGAAATGATGAAAACAGAGAGAAAGAGATTAGTAAAATAAATTTGGAAAAAGTCTCATTTTCACAGCATTGCATTTTGTGAAACATTTTACACTTTTAAAGAGTTTAAGAGTATACTAAACTGACTTTGCTTCTGACTTGATGGATCTGCTTTAAATTACATCAAGGCTTAATTACCATTTAAAACTTATTATTAGTTAATTTATATATCACTAATAGTGTCAGCATCTTGTCAGGCATAAGAGTTAAATATAAACTTATATTCCCCAGGTCAATTCAATTGATGCGAGAAAAAGAAAATACTAATCAAGAAAAAAAAAGAACTCCTTTTCTCTAAATGTATCACATAGTGATACAACTTTTTATACACTACAAATAGACTGGATCAGAAGTTAAATAAAGTAATTTGTCTTTTGTAAAAATTATAAATCATATTTTATTATGGAAAACAAAACATGTATTTACTCAAATTCAGGATAGGATCAATCATCATTTTCTCTTAAATTTACTGTAGACAAAATAATGGAAAGAATTAATAGAGGACTTTCTGGTGTTTTATTATTGTTATGTGTTATTATTCCTGATGACTCCATAATTAACTTCACTTTAATCTGTTTAGGGATATTGCTCCCACAAGTGTTCCTTCCTCGGGATCATAAAATGTAGCCCCTTTGCTCTATCATTAGCACGATGTCTCATATGTTTTATGCTGTGGAACCTTATAGGACTTATAGCAACTATTACAACTCATTTATAACATTTTAAAAAGTTCTCTATACTCTTTTTTATATTTCTCTACTCTCATTCACACTTGAACCCTATCTAGTCAGTGTCTTATCTTTACCACATTCCTGAAACCACACTGTCAATGACAAAATCACTAAATCTCATGGTCAATTTTCCATACTCATATTACTTGAAAGATCAGCAACATTTTTTTTTTCTTTTCGGAGACAAGAGCTTGCTCCATCACCCAGGCTGGAGGGCAGTGGCTCACTGCAGCTTCAACCTCCTGGATTAAAATGATCCTTCCACCTCAGCTTCCCAAGTAGCAGCAGCATTTCACACAGTTGATGACTCTCTTTATTGACAAAAATATCTTCATTGTATTTTCAGTTCACAACACTCTCCAGCTTTTCCTTCTACCTAGTTTCTCAGTCTCCTTTGCAGGTACTTTAGCCAATCTAATCTCCAAACCTTGGGATAAAAAGGGTTTGGGGCTGAGGTGTACATTTTTTCTCTATCTAAACTCACTCCATCTTTTATATCATCTAGTCCTATGATTAGAAATTTCATTTATAATCTAAATTTACCAATCTGAACGTCTCCCTTATATTGCATGCTAACATACCCAACTACCTACCACATCTTTCTATTTGGATGTCCAATACAAGTCTCGATTATAATGTTCAAAATCAAACTCCTCATATTATTTTTCAAACAAGCTCCTTCTGTCATCTTTCTGGCCTAAGTGTAATGCCATTCTTCAAACTGCTAACACTAAAACCCATGGAGTCATCCTTGACACCTTTTATCTCTGTTTTGCAGTGTCTAATTCATAATGATATCCTCTTTGACTCTCTTTTTTCAGTGAATCTCTAATTACATTGAATTATCATACCACAGCTCATAACTTTCCCCTTTACCACCCTAGCCCAAGCTGTGTAGCCTCGTTTTTTTATTAGGTTTTTAAATAAGGAATCCTTCTACCTTTACCACCCTAGAGTTTGTTTAGAACACAGTATGTCAACACAAAGCTCTATCTCACTCAGATCAATGGATTTGGTCCCCAAAACTTTATGACCTAATAGTATATATATCTAGCTGTCATTCACTCTGATCCAATTATGCTGCCCTTATTACGTTTTTGCAAACATGCTATGTGAACTCATACTTCATAATTTTTTGCATTTACTCTTCCCCTCTCCTGGAAAGCTCTTACTGTAGAATCCCATGTGGCTCAATCCCTGACCTTCTTCAAGTCTCTGCTCAAATTTCACCTCACTAGTGAAGGCTTATCTAACTTCAGCATTTTAAATAACACCCCTATTCATCACACTTTATTTATTTGCTCTGCTTTTCCTTATATGATCTATTATCACATGATCTACTGTATACTTTAATTTATTTTCTTATCACTTCACACCAGACCTAGAATTGAATACCTTTCTATGTGGGTTATTTTTTTTTCTTTCTTTCTTTTTTTTTTTTTTTTCGCATATGCTGTTAACGATGTTCAGACTTAGACCAATACCTACAGTACAGGAGATGCTGAAAATAGATGGTTTTAAATAAAAGAATAAAAAAAATTAAATAATGAATAAAAAACCAGAAATATTTGGAAATATATAATTTTAAAAATGAAATAACAAATCTGAACCAAAACTATTTAGCCATATTGCTCTCTAGTTAGTGTTGAAGTAAAATATTTGAATTTACATTTTTATTATTTAGTAAATAGAAAAATCACCAGGGCCCAATCCCACATTAGCTAGTTGGAAAGCAGGATAGAATAGTGCTTAAAAGCTCAGACCTTGTCTTAAATACTTGTGGTTCAGAGAATCAGCCAGTTCCACTTATCAGATAGGTTAACTTGGGTACCTTATCACTGGGCCTCATGATTCTGATTGAAAATACAGAGAAAATATAGTATTTCTCTCATGGTATTATTAAGAGTCTTAAATGTAAAGCACTTAATACATTGCTTAATGCATGGTAAGCTTAAGTAATCAATTAGCTACTCTTACTACCATTACTGATGATAGAGAAATTTTATATAAAAAGGTTCTCAATAAACTGAGAAGAAATGGAAAAGGGAGACTTAGAATAAGTGTGCCACTTACATTTCTCCAGGTAAGTAAAGAAATTAATGAAGCAATGTCATAAAATCAAGAGTCTGTTTTTAAAGTTTTATATTAAGATGACATGCAAGTTGTATAAGAATTGCGATTCTATCGATACAAAGAACACAACAATTACCTTAATAAAGTAACCAGTTCCCTAAATGTTTTCCATTTAGATATTCATAATTTAAAGATTAAATATAAATAAAAATTATAAAAATTATCATGTAATCCAATATTTGCCAGCATAGTATTCAATGAGCTGACAAGAGATTGCTCAGTAAGCAGTTATTTAGAAATTTTGAATCTGAAAATTTATTTTGTTTGCTCAATGACTTAATGTTCTTTTCCATAGCTTGTTATATAAACAAAATAGCCTACAGTATATGTTATATATATATATATATATATATATATATATAAAAATTATTTGAATGAAACATTTAGGAGGACTAACTAATAACAAGTTAATAAATATAATAATAAGTTAATAAGGATAGGCAGATGCTGCTTGCATTAGGTTCAGCATTTTTTTCTTTTTTCCCAGTTTGATTAAGGTATAGGTGACAAGTAAGTATTGTGTATATTTACTGCATACAAGGTTTTGTTTTGATGTATGCATGCATTGTGAAATTATTACCACAATCAGGCTAATTAACATATTCATCACTTCACATACATTTTTTCGTGGTGAGAATATTTAACACTACTCTCAGCAATCTTCAAGTATACATTTTTATTAACTATAACCATCACTCTGTACAACTCTAGAACTTATTCATGCTTGTATTAGATTTATATTACTGCTAAAATAAGTTATGAAAAGCCTAGTGGCTTAAAGCAACACGTTTTTATATCACAGCTCTTTAGGTTATATGCTTGGGTTGGATTTGTTAATTTCTCTTCTTTGGGTTTCAAAGGATCAAACTCAGGTGTTTGCCAGCAGGGCACTTACAAGAAGGCTCTGGGAAGCATCTCTTGTCAATCTCATTCAGATTGCTTTCAGAATCCAGATTCCTGTTGTAGAATGAAGACTGCTATTTGTTTCCTTCCTGGCTGTCACTGGGGACTGCCCTTCCTCCCTAAAGACTCCTCTCTGGTCCCAGCACATGTCCTCCTACATCTCAGAGCCAGCATGGTAAATCCTCCTGACACTTGGAATCTCTCTGACTTTTCCTTTTGCCACTTCTCTTTTGTTTTCAGCCAGAGAAATTTCTCTCCTTTTAAGGGCTCATATGATTAGATTGAGGAAAACAGGATAATACAGAATAGTATCCCTATCTTGAAGTTTGTAGCCTGAACTATATTTGAAAAATTCCTATTGCCATATAAAGTTACTTATTCATAGGTTATGGAAATTAAAGTTGTGGCTATCTTTGGGGAGGCTACGATTAAGCCCATCACATGGCTATGTTTGATCTTGGGAATTTAGAAACCTCCCTAATAGTGATAGCCTTTGTAACATTTACAAAAATAAGAAAGCAAAACCAAGAATGAACACTGAATGATCTATTCTATCATTAATCTGTTGATCTTCTCCTTTCTGTTCTTTTTGATCTTATCAATCATACACATTACAAATAACTCTCCCCAAATAATTTCTTGCTATTGACTTTAGAGACATACACATCTGATTGAAAATCCTGTTGAATCAAGAGTAAACGAGAACACTGAAGATTGAGTTTCCAACATATTCATTTTGTACTGTCGATTCAAAAGAATATACATATATATATATATGTGGCTTCAAGCATAAACATAGTTTTTCCTCTGGTAGAACTTAAAAAGGAATATATATATATTCTTTTGAATCAGGCCAGATTAGAAATACTCCAGCATCTATTTTGCTGTTTTTATTTTTAAAATTGAATAATATATACGACCTACTAGTAGTCCCTATTCATTATACTCAAAAAATGTAAGTTTTGGTATAGTAAGAAAAAATTATATAAGATGAAAGAAAAAAAAGTCAACTTGCATACGCTATATACTATCAATGTACATCATTTTGAATTTAAAGAATGATAATGTAAACACACCTCTATGGCAATCTAATGGAACTTACATCTCAGCAGTCATATCATCCAAAGCCTGGGTCCCATCATGATAAAAATAAAAGCAGCATTTTATTTATTTATTTTTTGAGAAGCATATATATATCTGTATAGAATTTTGATACTATGTTTAAAATTTTGGCAAATAGGTTCTTTTTGAAACAAGAATGGATTGAATTTATTAATGTTTGTTAATTTTAAAATAAAATTTGCAATTTAAAGTTCAGAAAGCTGAAAGGATTAAAAGCTAGTTATAAAGAACCATAAAATTCCAATATTCAAATTCACTATTGTTTGAGGAAAATACAGATAATGAGCATGAGGCATCCATCACATCATCTTTAAAATTCTCAACAAAAATTAGCACCTGCCTGGTACATAACAAGTTATCAGTACATATTAACTCACAGCATGAAGTTGGTTATGACAATAATTACTATTCATAAAACAACAACATTATTTTATCTACATTTTGGAACTTACCCCATGAATCTGGCAGGTCTGGCTACTCCTGTCTATTTCATCCCTGGAGTATCCACCCTCAGTTTTGAACAACTATTCCAGTGCCTATTGGGTCTCTGTACTAACCATATGAGAGAGGGCTCTTGGATCAGTATTAAAATGGGAAGCTTTTCTTATTTGATAGTAAAATTGGAAATGCCTTTGATCTTCCAGGTAATGATTTCAACACTATACCATATATATTTTTTTAAGTTAATAGAAATCAGGTAGCATACATATTATCAGAATTTCAAAAATTCTTACTTAAACATCAAACTGAAGTTAATCCCATAATCACACAGGAAAATAATCCATTATGCATATCTTAAAGTAATTTGGATGATGTCACCTTGGTAGTTTTAAAGGCAATTTCACAATACATATAAGATATAAACCTATGTGTGGCCTGCAGTGGTACACCAGAAAGTACAAATAAAAAGACATGCTTCATTTTATGTTCAAAAAACTAGAATTCTGATTCTATTGGGCATGATAGCTTATATTACTTTATAGATTATTTAAAGTTTTGTGTATGCACTTTTGTTAAATATGACTGAAGATAAATTTGTTTGTTCTTTGTGCTACTTTGGTTAAAATATGAAAAGTTTTTTAAACACTGAACATCACATACGGGTAATAGGTTATCCCGCTATGTTATCTGAAATAATCAACTTTGGGAAGTAGGACCCTCTCTCAGCTATTGTCTGATCATTTACACAAGATGAAATTATAAATTACCTTAGCTGGCCTTGTTCTCACAATTTATCCTGTATATTATTTGTATACATGGTTGTAATTAAAGGTAAAAATTAGGCTATACTATCATATCCTCATGTTTTTTATTGTAATGAGGACTACAAATATTAGATCTTGTGTGTGAAAGTTTGAAGAATTAATATAGAATGCTTTAATTAAGTAATCATTGGGAATTTTTATAAAAGTAGCAAAACAATCAGATCAAGCAAGTTAGATTAAAAATCAGATAAAGATTACATAAGTGCTTAGTGTGCCCTTCAAAGAATTTCTTTTAGTTTCTAACCTAAGACTTTTAACTGTAGCTGAAACATACGGTATGAATTGATATCTATTAATCCCTCTATTAATTTTTGAACAACCAATGATAAAATATATGAAACATACTGTGTTCTAGTCAGAGCAAACAAATTATAAAAGCAACAATAACAAATCTCATTTGCTTTAAAATCATTTTTGAACATATGTAACCTTTCATCTTTTTAATATATACTATATAGCCAGCTTAAAGGAGTTAAACATTTTTAACACAGGTTTTGAGTATTTTTCTATTGTAGTGCTTCTCACACTGTAAAACAATTTATTTGTTTTAGGTATCCATATGCTTATGAGCTCTTCAAAGACAGGAACTACAATGAGTAGTAACTATTTTCTAGATCAATAATATGTGTTAAATTGATTAAAAAATTAGTTTATTTTAGGATTATAAAAAGGGATTTAAAAATCTATCCACCACACATCTTTTGTGCTTAATATAATCTTCCCACTGAACACACAATCATATTTACTAACTTCTGCAACCACAAATGCTATATTTTAACGTTATAGACTTTGTAGGATTGTTACTTAAACAGAATACATGACAACTTCTTCATGTTCTCTAACCTGTAGACATCTTTTCAGGCTTTTGCAAAATACATAACTGACTCAAAATTTATACAAATGCAAAAATATTTTAGAACATTTAATAAAAATATAGAATATTGAAAAACTATTTGAAATATTAAAAAGGACTGGAAAAATTTCTCCATTAATTTTACTGATGAAATAAAAATCGAACCTATTGTCATCAAGAATGATAATTAAACCAAAGCATAAAACAGAACCTATGAGTCAATGCTAATATAAATATGTGTTTAGGTAAGTTAATAAATGAGGGAGTAGAGGAAAAGCCTCCCATTTAGAAGAATTCCAATTATATTACATAAATAGTCTACACTAAATGAAGGAAAGCGTAACTCCTCAGTTCTTAAGTGTGCACTGGTGTAAGAAACTGCTTTCCAAAGGGTACCATATGGGAAGGGAGGAAAACAGTGGCATCACAGTTGAGAAATCTGACAAGTCCTATTTCATCCAGGACATCAAGGTCAACATTAATAGTCATAAATTATATCTGTAGTATGTACTATTGATACAATGTGAAGAAAATAACACATTTCCTCTATAATATACCTCCCCTAAACACTAGTCTTATCAATAGAAAAAACACCAACAAATCCCAACACAGGGTATGTATTCTACAATATCTGAACAGCATAGGGCATCAGTATTTATTATTTAACAAATGTGCCATGCTAATGTAAAATGTGACTAATAGGTGAACCCGTATGTTGGGGTCGTATGTGGATTTTCAGTACAATCTGCTCTATTTTTCTGTACAACTAAATGTTTTCTATTAAAATACCTATCAGAAAGAACTTAACCAAAGAGTCTAAATATGAATGTGATTATAAGCAAGTCTGAAGGGCATAACAGCATGAGGGCATAGAAAGAATGCAAATTACACAGTCCAGAGGATTTGACAAGAAGTCTTGTTGCTTTGCAATAAGCTGCTTGTGCAGACTTAGATAAGTCATTTAAGCCTCTTTTCTTCAGTTTGCTATGAAATTACTGAACAGGACTATAAGACTGCTGAGGTCCCGCTGAGCTCTGTTCTCTGTTGATTTACCTACAAAATGATGTCATTCACAGAGAGATTACAGTCTACTTGAGAAAGTGCACTTGCTAACATTGCAAAAAATCAAAACATATTTAGGAACATAGTTCAAGGCTGGGATCATATTCTGTGTAGTTCATATTCTCAGGATCTCAAAGAAACTAAGCAGTGTTATGAAATAATTAAGAAATGAGTAAGCCTAAAGGACCACTTTGAAAAATTAGTGAATCTGAATGAAGAAGTGAAGAGCACCCCACGTCCCAAATAATTGGAATCTGACTCTTACATTAATTTCTCCTTTTGCTTCAGTTTTAGGTTTTGAACGGGGTAAAATATTCCTTCAAATCCCTCCATGCTTTACTATCACCTACAGCACCAAACCCAAGTGCCTTAAATGGCATATCTAACCTTCCTTGACCTTGTCCTTGTTAGTTCTCCAAACCCGTGTCATGTCACTTGTAAAGTGATCCGCATTAACACACCCCTGAGCTGTGTTGAGTCGCTTGCACAGACTATAGTTTTAAATACCCTTATAGCTTTGGAAATCCTTTTCCTTCCTCTATAATTCTTTTCCTTATTCATGGGCCTTTTGTGGCATACTTGTTTTTTCAACTTCAGCTTTTCCAGATGTCATCTCATTCAGATTTCTATCAAAAAGACTATTAGAAATGAATTAGAGAAAAATCGGAATGAGATGACATCATTTAGCTTTTCACATTTCTAAGGCAACGTGTTTCTCTTTGCTCCCAATGTGGCAAACACTGGCTGCTTTATTCTCTTCATTTGATGAAAGAGACCATGTCATATTAGTCTTTGCAACTAAATCAATATCTAGCAAATAATGATAGTGATGATGATGATTATAGTGATGACTGACAATGACTTCTTTTATTGGGTGCCTGATTTGTGTCATGCACTGCATTTGGGTGTTGAATTACAACCAGAATATCAGAACCTAAGTTTATGTTATTTTACTTTGCTAACTAATACATACGTGTCTCCAGTAAATATTTTTATAATTTCAGGAAATTAATTATACAAAGTCTTACGTAAATAATAGAGAAGTAATAGGAGATTGGGAGGGACAAGGTAAAAGTCAAGATGAATTAAGATATGCCTGTTCAGTAGAAAACCTGGTCATTCCCCCTCTGTATCATACTTTGCTATATCCATAATATATATTTTAAAGTTTTGTGTGTTTCTTTTTCTTTTGTTATTTTTTTGTTTTTTTTGGGGGGGGGAGGGGGATGGAGTTTCTCTTTTGTAGCCCATGCTGGAGTGCAGTGGATAGATCTCCTCTCACTGCAACCTCTGCCTCCTGGGTTCAAGCAATTCTCCTGCCTCAGCCTCCTGAGTAGCTGGGACAGGCACCCTCCACCATGGCTGGCTAATTTTTGTATTTTTAGTAGAGACGGGGTTTCACCATGTTGTCCAGGATGATCTCAAACTCCTAACCTCAGGCGATCCACCTGCCTTGGCCTCCCAAAGTGCTGGGATTACAGACATGAGCCACTGTTCCTGGCCTTTGAGTCTTTCAATTACCCACATTATTTGTCATTTCTGGAACTATATCATACAAAAATCAGCAAATATATGTTAAATGACTACCTCTTCCATTTTCTCCCTTGCATTCTTCTCCCTCAAAGATTATGCCTTCATTGACCTTTCGTTTCCTATGACCTACAAGCCAGATACAACTATATCTAGTTTGTATCTCAAATTCCTTGCTAGGATGCTAGCGTGCAAACTGGGATCCCAAAATACCATATACATACAGGAAACATCAATACAAATCTATTCTGGTAAAGGTGGCATCAGAACGTCCATCTTTGGGAAGTAGTTGTGATGAACTTTCTAGAATCCAGTGCCCAAGGGTCAGTAGGCCACCTCTACTGGTATATGTATCCCTCAACAATATTTCTTCCTGTATAAGCCAGTCAGGGTGAAATCTATTCTTGCAGCTCAGAGCACTGATAGACACAATCCTTCTTTCCTTCTAGCAGTATGTTTCTCTAATTCTTTAGTGAATACCTTTTTGTCTGTAGTTCTAAATTTCTGGTTCCTTCCCTAACTGAAAGTAAAAACTGATAGACTCTGTTGTCCAGTATTGTAGTCTATACACATATGTATCTATTTATATTAATTCAAATTAAATAAAATTAAAAATTTACTTCTTCAGTCATCCTGAACACATTTTAACAGCATAATAGCAACATGAGCTACCAACAACCACATCAAACAATCCAGATACAGAAACATTTCCATCACTGAAGAAAGTTCTATCAGAAAGAGCGGCTCTAAGGCATAGAAAACTGGCCTGGGGCAATTTGTATCTGAATCTACATTAGAGAATCCCTTTCTAATGAGTTAATTGTTTCTGTTAAGTTTCAAATTATGACCTTGATACCATGAGATATTGTATTCATCTTTCACTCTATTACTGATTTTGATTTTTTTAGTAAGGTTACAAATGATCAGATTAGATGCAGAGCTCATTTCCTACTAGAATAACAAAAATTTAATCTTATTAGTACTCATTCCTAAACATTGAAGTTTTCCTCCCAGTTACTTTCTCATGAATGATATTAAATTCCAGAGTAAAATCTGAAGGCTGACAGTCATAGAGCCATCATTTTCAGAAACTACATTCAGCCATGTTAAAGTGTTCATTTTAGTTCAATGATGCCTGAAACACAGGCTATAAGGTGGACATTTAGGATTTGTACCTGCCTCACATACATTTCCCATCCTTTGACTAAGAGTACTCCAGTTTTTAAAATCTCCCCTAGTACACAAAGAATTGGTACTTCTGTCAATCAAGTAATTTTCTCACCATCCCCTGGCCTTGGGCTTGACTTAGGAAACAATTAAAACAATTAACCAATTGGATTATGCTATTGAAACTGACAAGGAGGGAAATTAAATGAAGTTAATTAATCACAACAGAAATTACCCAAAACATATGCTCATGAATTCCTCTTTAGTAGACTCCCAGAGCTGTCTTTATTTTGCCCTGCCTGAATTTTGATTGTTTAACATTTCTTTGAATGTGTGTCCTCCTGCAAGATTTTAATGATAATTTTTAGGTTTTGCTTTTAGGATAGCCAGCTGGCTTTTACAAAAGTATTACATGATATTGTTGTGCCCATATTTTTATCGACTTTGGAACTTATTCAAATTACATCTGTTCTTGATATTCTGAAATGCCAGGCTTACCCCTTGGCCATCTGTTTTGGTAGCCTACCACACTATTGACACACCCATCATGGACCAGCTAGGTACTCTGAATTCATGTGTATGAGAATAATTTAATCTTCATGGTCTATTTTTGCCAAAATACTGCTTTAATATCCCCCAACATTTGTTAACTCTATTTGAAGTTAACTGTCTATCTGTTTGTGCTTTGAGAGATGTTGGCAAAGAGAAAGGAGGAAAATAAACTATTTTAGATAGGCTTAGCCCCGTCAAATCTGTTGGAGACTTCTCAGTAATCATGTTGTCAAAGTGATCAGTTTGAAGAAAAACATATTTATGTCTTCTTATTTTCTGTTTCAGGATGTAACTGAATAGCTTTTAGTTAAACATTTGATAATATACTTATTTTCCCAAACCATCATTTCAAGGTTATTACCGTAAGACAAATCACTCTAAAACCTAATGGTTCAAGCCAGCCAAAATTGAGTGATGAAAATATACAGCTTTGTTTTGAAGTAAATTTTATAATTAGGCTTGAGTTGGTTCAGACATTATAAAAAATGTTGCATGCTAGTAGTAATTCCACAAACTCTAAAGGGATTAGAGCCTAACAAAATTGCCACAGTGAAAAAACACCAAGCAAACAGACATTTATTTTAATAAGTACAAATTAGGCACAATTATAAATATTTTTATACTGATATTTAAACTCAGCAGGCAGAAATCACTTTGAGGTTTGACTTATAATCACACTTCCATCTTAAAATTTTCAAAAGGCATCTTTTATTTGCTTACACATTAAGAATGGTCAGTATCACTATCTGAATATAAATTAATAAATGAAAAGTAACTATAAACGTAAATTCAGGCAAAGTCAGGCTTAAAAATCTACCTTATTGTACCACACTGCAAAAAAGAAAGAATCTGAATACTTTATAAGTATTTGGTGGAATTCAGTGCAATGCAAAACCTGCTATGAATGTCAGCTGTTAAATGTAAAACATCTACCAGAAAAGCCACCCATGAGTCTACTCAGATAATGATTTTTCCTCTTGTCTGTTTTATAAGCTATTGAGGAATATATAGAAGAAATGGAAACGTACAAACCTCAAATAAATGAAACATACATGTTTTTACAGATATATAATATTACATAAATTTAAAGTTACTTGTAATTTATTGGCTCTTCAGCTACCTTCCAAAGCTTAAGCAAGTTAATTTAGGAAGAGCCATTAAATGCATATTCTCAGGCATATTTTACCACTTGTAATGTTCGTGTTCAAATGTATTTTGCAATATGTAAAATAAAGTCTTTGTAAAATAAATAAGACATTCCTTGTATTTTAACAACATTCAGAATGTATAATACAATTATAGCTTGGAAAAATCATCTAAAAATTTTGTTTTATCCTTTTTTTGTGCAGAAGCTCTACTCAAAAGAAGACATACATGTGGCCAACAAACATATGAAGAAAAGCTCAACATCACTGATCATTAAAGCAATGCAAATCAAAACCACAATAAGATAACATCTCATGCCAGTCAGGATGACTCTTACTGAAAAAGGTAAAAAAACAACAGATGTTGGTGAGGTTGTGAAGAAAAGGGAAAGTTTTTACACTGTTGGTGGGAGTGTAAATTAGTTCAACCATTGCAGAAGACAGGGTGGCAATTACTCAGAGACCTAGAAGCAGAAACACCATTTAACTCAGCAATCCTATTACTGGGTATATTCCCAAAGGAATATAAATCATTCTACTATAAAGACACATGCATGCATATGTTAACTGCAGCCCTATTCACAATAGCAAAGACATGGAATCAACCTAAATGCCTATCAGTGATAGACTGGATAAAGAAAATGTGGTACATAAACACCATAGGATACTATGCAGTATAGAAAGGAATGAGATCATGACCTTTTCAGGGAGATGGATGGAGCTGGAAGTCATTATTCTCAGAAAACTATCACAGGAACAGAAAAGTAAACACTTAAAGTGGGAGCTGAATTAGGAGAACACATGAACACAAGTTGGGAAACAATGCACGCTGAGGCCTGTCCAGGGAGTCGGGGGCAGGGAGAGCATCAGGAAGAATAGCTGATGGTTGCTGGGCTTCACATCTAGATGATGGCATGCATCTGGGCAGCAAATTACCACGGCACACATTTACCTATGTAACAAACCTTCACATCCTGCACATGTACCTCTGAACTTAAAAGTTGAAGACATTTATTTTTCTTAGAGGGAGAAACTAGATTTAAATGAGTCATAAAATACAAATGAATACAAATGCTTAATTCTCCTAATATGTCACTTTTCCTTAATAAATTAGAATTATGCTTATCAGTTCATGCGGGATTGTCTAAAATTACAAATGAAAGATTTTAATTCTCTACCTTCACTAATCAGGTACAGCTAGCATTGATGCCATTGAGATTTGGCCAACTGTACATTGTTAGATTCTATCATTAATCATCCACACCTGCAGATGCATTCTCAACCTAAAATCACTTTTGTTATCACATGGAAAAGGAGAGATCTCACTAAATCTTTTAATTATGAGTACTTTAGAGGTAACAGAGATGATTGCCATCTTGTCACACTGAGACATGTTGCTTCTAACAGTTTTGGATTCTTCCACAAATATGTTAAACCATTACCAATAAGTTAATAACCTGCCCTTTTCACTCTGACTAAAAACGCTATTTTAAAAGAGTTCTTTATTGATTTTTTTCTAGCTGTTTTTATTTTTCTCACTTTCAAAAATACCAAGAAAATATCACACAATGCTGCCAAAATAACCTCAGGAAAAAATATTCTAGAAGCACCATACAATAAGAATGCACTGATTTCTTATGAAGTCAGCTTCGTAACTGTGTAAGGCCCAATTCTTATCTCTGGAAATCTGTTACTTAACATCTGCTGCTTAACACTTCATAAAAGTCAAGTCTAGATGAACTGGCATATTTCATAGTATTATAAACAATTTACTGTAATACTCATTAAGGATAGTGAAACAATTGGCAGTTACTATACACGGATAGATTCAAATATAGAGTGAATGAGATTATATGTATCTATTATACCTTGAAACTAAAACAACAGGTAAGTGTCACAAATTTAAAATATACATTTTGAAAAGAATAGACACACACACAATCACACACACAAACACATACACATCCAAACACAGGCATATTGTTATACACACATATAAATTAATGTTAAATCTAACTTACATTTTAGCAAACTCTGCATACTTATATTCACCAGTGGTTAGTTATTCTAGACAGTATTACCTACTAAGCCTCAGGGACCATTATTTTCATTTAAATTCCAGTAGTAGGCAAAACCTAAATGTCAAAACTTAGCACAGTGTTTAATGAGTGGATAAATATTAGAAACCACATCTCCTGAAATCTTAGGTAAGTCATTATTAGCGGCTTACTACTTTCAGTACCTGACATTTACTCCTTTTTTTCATATTAGTTTTATTTCTTATTAAATATCCTCCTGCTTTGAAGATAATCTATTTAATAAAGAAGAAAAAAGGTGGTTCTTTTTTCTTTGAGGTATACTTGAATACAAGCATCACCTTTGTAACTTGACACGAGCATTGGCTTTGTAATTTGTCCTTTAAGGCAATTAGACTGAATTATATCAATGTAATATTAAACTCGATTGCCCTTATGCAGGACAAATTATAAATGAATTATAAGGGAAATACACAGATGCTGTTACTGCCTACAAAAAGTACATTATTTACTATTGGAAACCCAAAAGAGAGAAATGCCTCAAAAATGTGGTGATAAATACCTTTGAGAAAGTCTGAAGTTGAAGAATAATCCTGAACATGATTTTATTTACTATTGTTATTATATATTTATCCTAATGAGATTAAAGACTGACGACTTTATTGCAATTTCAGTTAACAGGGTCTCTACACAATGAAATTACTTTATGAACTGATAGTTTTTAAATATTTTTTAATTCACACATGATAGTTACACAGGTTTATGGGATACATAGTGATATTTAGATACACACAGTGTATAGTGATCAAATCAGGGAAATTACAATATCTATCACCTTTAACTTTTATCATTTATTTGTGTTGAAAACATTAAGTATCTTCTAGCTATTTAAAGGTATGGTATTATTGTTAACTACTGTCATCCTTCAGTGCTATGAAATATTAGAACTTGTTCACCCTATCTAGCTGTAATTTTGTGTCCCTTAACAAGTATCTCCCCATCCCTCCTTTCCCTATAACCTTTCCAGCCTGTAGTAACCTGTTTTGCATTTTACTTCTATGAGATCAGCTTCTGCATATGAGGAAGATCATGCAGTATTTAACTTTCTGTTCTTATTTCACTTAACATAATTTCCTCCAGTTCCATCCATGTTGTTGCAAATGACAGAAATTCATAATTTTTATGTATATATGCTATATTTTCTTTATTCATTAATTTGCTGTTGGATATTTAGGTTGATTCCATATCATGACAATTGTGAATAGTGCAGCAATAAACATTGGGGTGCAGATTTCTCTTCAACATACTGATTTCCTTTCCTTTGGGTAAAAGCCCAATAGTAAGATTGCTGGATCATATGGTATGATCATTTTAATTCAAGGGGGTATTCTTCAAACTGGTTGATACAATTAACTAGTCCCAGCTTAAGATATGTGGGATCTAGAAGCACTGTCTATTTACTTCCAGTGACACACAGTTGTAACCATACTATTAAAAAAAATAAGAAAAGATTTCAAGCAGCTCAAACCTGCAGCTTCAGACTTCAGCTTACCCTCTAATTAATTAAACATTAGGGCAATGATTTCCTGCCACTATTTTATAAAATGTCTTCATGGAGGTAAACACCTGTGGTAGAGTGAATGTGGAGGAAAGAGCAGCTTTTAGTGGAATTCATTCATGAGATAATATACCATGGAAAGCTTGAATTTTCAGTTTAGGCTACAGGAAATGCAAATAAATTAATTAAATAGTTGGTTTAAAATATTACTAAGAGTAGGATTTTCCCCTAAAGGAAGGCCGGGTTTTGTCATGTTTTATGCTTGGTTTGTTAGGTTTTATTGTTGGCTTCATATATCTCCTGCTGATGGGAGTATGTGAGGTCACCACAGGGCATATAGAGGAGCAGGAACCAGTCCCAGTATCACAAGAGAACGAGACTGGAGGCAATGTGAGAAAAAAAAAAAAAAAACTGTGAAGTTAAGAGGAGGTCTGAAAGAAAGAACTAGGGAGAATGAGAAGACACGTGATTTAAAAGAAATGCCTTTTAGTAAAAAATGTATGCTGTGTATAGTATAATATAAGTCTTCTCAATTTTTTTACTCAAATTTCATTAAAATATCAATTTCTGGTTGATATGTTGTATTTTAAAAGAGATATCATGAAGGAGGGCTTAGGTGGTTATCCTGGAGGATGGGTATTTAAGATGAGTAAGGTGACTATTTTCATGCAATCATTTCAGAATCAGCACTATGAGCTGTCCTGCCTTAAGGCAACTGTTGCCTACATCTATACATCACTTTCTATTTCACTCCACCACCATACCCATCATTGAACACTGGCTGCTCAGCAGGGTGCAAGTGTGAACTTGACCATAGCCATAGAGGTTCTCTTGAGATGAAGATGAGTTTCTAGACTAAAAATGAGTTGACCTTTAGGAAAAAGAAAGAGCAATCTTGGTGGTATCCATTAGAAAACGGGAAGCAGAACTTCAAGAAAATGTTGGCACAAAAGCCGAGTCTGCTTACAGGAGGATTACCTTATCTGGGTTAGAGGAGGATTTCAAGGATACGAGGAGCTCTCATTACAAAAAAGCAGACATTCCCAAGGGGTAATGGAAGCAGGCAAATAAAAGATGATGTAAATTTATATAAGACTTGAGTTGCTTTAGCTTAAGCATCCATCCAATTTCAGTGCATGGGTTTTTTTGCTGTTTCAAAGTTCTTTTTTTCTTTTAGTCCTGTATATTTCCATATAAACTTCATTCAGAGTTTTTACTTTTAAAAAATGTCTGTAGCTGCCTTTTGTACTTATTTGAAGAATAACTGAAAAGAAAAAAAAATGAGAAAATTAAAACAGATTTCTTTTTCCCAAAAGAAAGTATTGGTAATTTATAGCCAAGCCGGAAATGAGGGCCTCTTAAGAGTTTTCCAAAGTATGTCAGCTAGTAGCATGGGGTTTTAGATCTTTTCTTTACTGCAATCAATCCTGCTGGAACTAAGAAGTAAGTTCAGAAGATCAGTACAGTTGAGCTAGCAAAAGAATAAAAATCCTGAAAGGAGTTATTAATTATGTGCATACTGTGTGCAGACAGAATCAGAAGATACTGGCCAAGACATTATGAAACAAGGAAGGAATCATGAGAAACTTTAAAATTGCCACATGCAAGATGCAAGTTCCCTTTTCCCAATTTTGCATCAGTCCTCTGATGCTAGAAAAGCAAATGAGAATGTTGCCAACACAAATTTTACGCATTTGCACTGATAGAGATGGGTGAGTTCAACAAGGGAATCCAATCTTAGGGTGACTTACCGATAAATTTCCTTGCTTTTGTGCTAGCCTAAATTTCTAGTATTGAGAGACATATTTTTTTGTAGATTCTCTATTTATATTACATTAACTAATATCTGGAGGATATGATGGTTTCAGTAAATGTCATTCACGCAATCCGTTAATAGTCCCATGGGAGGTTTATCAACTCTTGTTTCTCTGAATAAGTATTATGAAACATTGCTTTTCTGCTATATAGAAGCACTGTGGAACAAATCCACAAAGTCTGTGGACACTTACCGCTTTTGCACACTTTAAAAATTGTATAAAGCCAGTTTTCTTTTCATTTACACTTTTGTTTCTGGTTGGTATTTTTATTGTAATTTTGGAATATGCAGGGGCAAATCATTTTGAACTGCATTGCCCTTAAAATTGAGATATTTTCAGGCATATTAATTATTTCAGGATTTATTAAATAAAATTACAAAAGAATTTCTCGTTAAATATTTCTCTAATCTTGACTGGTCATACTGAATCTCACATTAATTACTGAAATAAATTTAAGAGCCCCTGATAATTGCAGACCAAATACATAGTTACATTTGTTGCTATTTATAAAGAGGATCAAGAACTATAACTATAATTCACATTAAGTTGATACATCTTAGAAAAGAACTACACATAATCCCAGCACTTTGGGAGGCCAAGGCAGGCAGATCACAAGGTCATGAGATCGAGACCATCCTGGCCACCATGGTGAAATCCTGTCTCTACTAAAAATACAAAATTTAGCTGCACGTGTTGGCACACACCTGTGTTTCCAGCTACTCACGAGGCTAAGGCGGAAGAATCGCTTGAACCCAGGAAGCGGAGGTTGCAGTGAGCCACTGCACTCCAGCCTGGTGACAGAGCAAGACTCCATCTCAAAAAAAAAAAAAAAAGAACTACACAAAACGGGCATGTTGGTAGTGCTGGTGGTACTAACAAAGGTAGACTTGGGTTTCACTCTCTTCCTTTTTCAACCTATCTATTGGTTTTAAAGAACTTACGCTGCAGTGTGGGAAGGGATTGCTCCTTTTATTCACATATTTACAACCTTTAATTGAGGAGACAGCTTAGAGATAGAGAATCTAATACTCTTTTAAGTTGCAGGACTATGTAAACAAAATAAGCCTCATTGAACATTTCTAAGGCCAGATTATAAGAAAGGGTAATTATATTAATGAGTCAAAATCCACTACAATTAAATGAGGAACCTAGTTTGGTGAGCAGAATCCTGCATTCAGGATATAGCCAAATTATTTATAACCGCAATTCTGTCAGAATTGGCAGTAATGAGGACTAGGATTCAGTCATAAGCACTTTATCTTATACACACACACACACACACACACACACACACACACACACACACACATTGCATTTCTTCCTCTTTCTGTTGAATACAGCACCCTCTTTCCTGCCATGTGATGCTCTGACTGGTATGTAAATCAAGAGACCTGCCTTCTCTAGCCAAAAAGTAAGCACAGCAGAGAATTAGCAGAGTGTAAGTGAATGCTACTGTCATTCCCAATAATTTGAACTGTGAGTCCAATGACATAAGAATGAGAAAACTAAATGGACTCCATTCATTCAATTGGTGGTGCTCTATCAACATTGTTGATTTGTGCTGCCTACATAGACCCCAAGGCTTTACTGCAGCATTTTTATAAACTAGTCTCATTCTCAAACCTTCTCAATATTTGTGTGGGCTAATATCCTCCAGAGGAGATCCTCTTATGATTAAATTAACCAGTATTCATTTATGTTCATGCAACTGCAGGATTACAATTTATAGCACATACCAAGCATATGAGAAATATTTGCACTTATTCTCCTAAACAGCAAGGGTAAATTCTACATTGTTTAGCTCTTTGCTGTGGTTTACTTGAATTCTCTACAGACTTACAATATGTTCCCCGGAGCAGTTCTCAAAGAATTCTTGCTGTCATTCATGTATGATAAGTAAGACAGTACTTCCTGTGAGATGCAACACATAAGTTCTATCGCTTCTGAACAAGCCAGCAAGAAAGCCCTTACCACAAAGAGGTCGTATTGAAGAGACAGAGAGAAATGTGAGTCAATCACTTTTGATAGTTTGTATGCAATGATGGGTTATCAGTCTGAGCTCTAACGTAAATACAAAAATCTTTGAGACATGGTGAGATCTCAGCATTAGCTAGCTGTGGATTAACTGTTTACTGCAAAATCTGTAAGGTGTGGGAATCAGGAGAACTGTTTGTTCTCAAGAGGAGATGTGAAATCGGAAATATCTCCCTTGAGGTTGGAATATTTTAATATACTATTCTTTATACTTTTCACTAAAATCGATGAATATCTGTTTCATAATCAACATCATCTGACAAAAATGAGATGTTCCTCATAATACTGAGACATTCTTGGAAACATTTTAGAAAGGAAAACTTGGGAAAACACTATCAAGTTTCTAGCCAAGGAGTAGGACTCAACACACCAGGATCCAAGGTGTGAATAAAAATGAGGCATTTTTTATACTCACTGGGTGATAAAGTAATTGTAAAATGAAAAAGAAAATTCTAGAATATAAATTATCTTTTAACAAATGAGAACAAATTACTTTGGAGATATTTGGTAGCTTCTATAATCAGAGTAGCATTGGATGATATAGATGCCTGATTGGCAACAAAGGTCAAAACTGAATCAGAAAGTTAAAAAGTATTAAGCTCCTTAGAAAAGCAGCACTGCCCCTAAAACTAGTCCAAACAATGCAAAAAGAGGGAATCCTGCCTAACTCATTATATGAGACCAACATCATCCTGATACCAAAACCTGGCAGAGACACAATTAAAAAAAGAAAAAATTAAGCCAATATCCATTATAAACATTGATGTGAAAATCCTCAATAAAATACTGGCAAACGGAAACCAGCAGCACATAACAAAGCTTATCCATCACTATCAACTCAGCTTAATCCCTGGGATGGAGGCTGATTCAACATACGCAAATCTATAAGGGTAACCCTTCACATAAACAGAACCAAAGACAAAAACCACATGATTATCTCAATAGAGGCAGAGAAGGCCTTCTACAACATTCAATAGCCCTTTATGCTAAAACCTCTCAATAAACTAGATATCGACAGAATGTATCTCAAAGTAACAAGAGCTATTTATGACAAATCCACAGCCAATATCATACTGAATGGGCAAAAACTGGAAACATTCCCTTTGAAAACAGGCACAAGGCAAGGATGCACTCTCTCACCACTCCTATTCAACATAGTATTGGAAGCTCTGGATAGGGAAATCAGGCAAGAGAAAGAAATAAAGGATATTCAATTAGGAAAAGAGGAAGTCAAATTGTCTCTATTTGCAGATGACATGATTGTATATTTAGAAGACCCCAGCGTCTCAACCCAAACCCCCCTTTAGCTGATAAAGAGCTTCAGCAAAGTCTCAGGATACAAAATCAGTGTGAAAAAATCACAAGCATTCCTATACACCAATAACAAACAGAGTGCCAATCATGAGTGAACTCCCATTCACAATTGCTATAAAGAGAATAAAATACCTAGGATATAACTAACAAGGGATGTGAAGGACCTCTTCAAGGAGAACTACAAACCACTGCTCAAGGAAATAAGAGAGGACACAAACAGATGAAAAAACATTCCATGCTCATGGTTAGGAAGAATCAATATTGTGAAAATGGCCATACTTCCCAAAGTAATTTATAGATTCAATACTATTCCCATCAAGATACCACTGACTTTCTTCACAGAATTGAAAAAAACCACCTTAAACTTCATATGGAACCAAAAGAGAACCCTCATAGCCAAAACAATTCTAAGCCAGAAAAAAAAAAAAATCAGAAAAACAAGGCTGGAGGCATCACGCTACCTGACTTCAAACTATACTACAAAGCTACAGTAATCAAAACACCACAGTACTGTTATCAAAACAGAGATGCAGATCAATGAAACTGAACAGAGCCCTCAGAAACAACACCACACATCTACAACCATCTGATCTTTGACAAACCTGACAAATTGGGTGATAAAGCAATTGTAAAAAGAAGATTCTAGAATATAAATTATCTAGAAGAAAACATTGGCAATACCATTCAGGACATAGACATGGGCAAGGACTTCATGACTAAAACACCAAAAGCAATGGCAACAAAAGCCAAAATTGACAAATGGGATCTAATCAAACTAAAGAGCTTCCGCAGAGCAAAAGAAACTGTCATTAGAGTGAATCCACAACCAACAGAATGCAAAAAAATTTTGCAATCTACCCATTTGACAAATGCTAATATCCAGAATCTACAAAGTATTTAAACAAATTTACAAGGAAAAAAAAAACATCAAAAAGTGGGCAAAGGATATAAACAAACACTTCTCAAAAGAAGACATTCATGCAGCCCACAGACATATGAAAAAAAGCTCATTATCACTGGTCATTAGAGAAATGCAAATTAAAACCACATTGAGATACCATCTCACATCAGTTAAAATGGTGATCATTAAAAATTCAGGAGACAACAGATGCTGGAGAGGATGTGGCAAATTAGGAACACTTTTACACTGTTGGTGGGAGTGTAAATTATTTCAACCACTGTGGAAGACAGTGTGGTGATTCCTCAAGGATCTAGAAATAGAAATTCCATTTGACTCAGCAATCCCATTAATGGCTGTATACCCAAAGGATATAAATCATTCTATTATAAAGACAAATGCATGCATACGTTTATTGTGGCACTGTTTACAATAGCAAAGACTTGGATCCAACCAAAAGGCTCATCAATGATACACTAGATAAAGAAAATGTGGCACATATACACCATGGAATACTATGCAGCCATAAAAAGGATAAGTTCATGTCCTTTGCAGGGACAATGGAAACCATCATTTAAGCAAACTGACATAAGAAAAGAAAACCAAACACCGCATGTTCTCACTCATAAATGGGTGTTGAACAATGAGAACACATGGACCCAGGGAGGGGAACATCTCACACTGGGGTCTATGGCGGCTGGTGGTTAATGGAGAATAACAGGGGGAGCAGGGATAGGGGAGGGATACCATTAGGAGAAATACCTAATTTAGATGACAGGGTGATGGATGCAGCCAACCATCATGGCACATGTATATCTGTGTAATAAATCTGCACATCCTGTGCATGTACCCCAGACCTGAAAGTATAATAAAAAGACAAAAAAAGAAAAATAAAAAAGAAAGAAAACCAGTATTGCTATAAACTCTCAAATACAGTAATGTTAGAGAAAATGACAGGTGCAGCCTATGGTAAGGGGTAATGGGAGCTGTAATATGGAAAAGTCAACTCGGATCCTACTTTCTTTATCAACTCTACCTAAGCCACTTTTTAAATAAATGTCATTAATATTTCACACCATTAAACATTTGGGACATAGTCCAAATGAGAAAAGTCAAATATACTTTATATGACATCCATAGTACTCAAAAAAATTAATATGTCTATGTAGAAGTTGTCAAATATAGGAAGATGCTTACCATATCTTTGAATATAAACCCTTTTTATATATTAATGTCTGAGAGATAATGGTATAATTATCATCAATGTACATTTACATTTACTGTGTTTATTTTCTTCTGAAATGTGATTATAAAATTGAGACTTTACCCTCCCACTAATGAAAACCTAGTTATTATCACTTCTCGGCCTTTTGGCTAAGATCAAGTGTGAATAGCTAGTTATTGAAATGAAGTTATTCTAATAAAGTAATAACACTAACATAGTTTTCCGATAAATATAACACAAATGACTGAGCCTATAGGAAAATATTTTGCATAATAATTATTATTTTAAAAACATTTGAACTACAAGATATTAGTTTTCTAAATCTATCTTTTTTCTTTTCACTGGAAATGAATATCACAGCTCACTAAACTTCTTTACAGTTTGCGTCTTCTAAGCACATTCTTTCTTCTGGAAATAAAATGGTGCTTTGAAAGAATATAACCAATAGGAAGAAACATTGCAAACACAAGGTTCCTTCTTTCAATTACCTAACATCTGGTACTATGTATTTACATTGTAGAAAGACAAAACCTTACAAAGACATACTACGCTTTTTCAAGTAATTTAGATTTGTCATAGTGCAAGAAAAACTCATTGGCAAATAATTCAAATAGATTGTAAGTCTCAGAGATAAGGGACTTAAAAAAAAGCAAAATACAATCTTTAATAAGCAAAGTTATGTGGAATACTCAGAAATATAAACTTAGATGAACACGATTGCTTTCCTGTCATCTAGAAAAGAGTATTGCTCCAACTGTATATGTCAAATAATATAAAACGTAAAAGTACCAACCTATCAAATCTATTCTATTTCTAATTGATTACAGAAGACTCCATTAACTTTAGTAGCAAGAATATCTGTTATCAGCTGGGCACGGTGGCTCATGCCTGTAATCCCAGCACTTTGGGGAGGCCGAGGCGGGCGGATCATGAGGTCAAGAGATCGAGACCATCCTGGCCAACACAGTGAAAGCCCATCTCTACTAAAAGTACAAAAAATTAGGCGGGCATGGTGGTGCGTGCCTACAGTCGCAACTACGCTGGAGGCTGAGGCAGGAGTATTGCTTGAAACTGGAAAATGGAAGTTGCAGTAAGCCGGGATCATGCCACTGCACTCTAGCCTGGTGATAGAGTGAGACTCTGTCTCAAAAAAAAAAAATAAAAGAGAGTATCTGTTATCTCTCCATTGGTCTCTCCCTTCAGGCTGATTTTTTTGCCAATATCTTTGGTGCTGAGATAATTCAAAAGAGAACCCCATCTCCTTTAGCGGCAGAACTGGTGCAAGACTATACATGAACCCAGGGACCTAAGAACTAGCCCACCAAGCCTGCTACCACTGGAGTCCCCCATTACATCCAGTGGTGGTATTGCCACACACAGGAGAACTGGCCATCCTAGCAACTTTCCCCTCAGCAAGGCCTCACCACAGCCTCTACAAACAACTGCAGTCTATGCTACCAAGACACTCACATATACCACTGATGTTAATTAAAGTCAGAAATTATATGGAGACTACACTGCTGTGACCACCAGAACCCATGCCAAAGCACTCTACCAAACCAATACTCTAGAACACATCTACAGAAAAAAAAAAAAAAAAGTATTTTCCTATGAAAGCTACTCCATAAAATTGGAAGAAGAAACTATTCTACCAGTTGCACAGATATCAATGGAGGGTCACAAAAACAGGCAACAGCAGGGAAACATGGCACATTCAAAGGAACAAAATCATTTTCCAGTAAGAGAACACACCACTGAAAGGAAATCCGTGGAATGCTTGGAAAAAAAAATTAAATAATAATTAATAAATAAACAGTGAGATACAAGAAAACACAGAAAAAAAAGGTTAAAACATAAGAAAAATAATTTCTGATCTAAATGAGAAATTTAACAAAAAGGTATCATTAGAAAAAATCATACAGAACCTCTCGAACTGAAAAATTAAATGACTGAAATTATATATACTACTGTCGGTTTTAACCATAAAGAAGATGAAGGAGAAGAAGGAATTTTTGACATGAAGACATATTTTGAAATAACCCCATCAGACATGGAGAAAGAAATAAAAAAAGAATGACAAAAAGGAAAAAAGAAAACAAATTAAAAATGTAAAGAAAGCCTGTGAGACATATGGAACATCATTAAGCAATAAATATTTGCATTATGTAAAAGAAGAAACAGAAAAAGTCATAGAAAACCTGTTTAATAAAGTAAGAGCTGAAAACTTCCCAAAGTCTTCAGAGAGATGGACTTCCAGAGTCAGAAAAATTAAAGATCCCCTAATAGATTTAACTCAAAAGGTTTTCTTACAGATACTTATAGTAAAATGATCACAAGTCAAAGGGAAAGAATTATGGATACTGGAGTATCCAGAGAAGGGAGGGTAAAAGGGGAATGAGAGGGAGGAAAAAAAAAAAGCCACACACATACACACACACACACACACACACACACACACACACACACATACATACACTCACACACACATTGGGTATGATGCTCTCTACTCTCATTTCAGTGATGGGTGCACTAAAATCTCAGACTTTACCACTTGTATTAATCTGTTTTTATAATGCCATAAAGAACTGCCTAAGACTGGGTAATTTATAAAGAAAAGAGGTTTAATTGACTCATCATTCAGGCTGGCTAGGAAGGCCTCAGGAAACTTACAATCTTGGCAGAAGGTAAAGGGGAAGCAAGGCACCTTCTTCACAGAGCAGCTGGAAGGAGAAATGTCAAGTGAAGAGAGAAGAGACCCTTATTACACCATCGGGTCCTGTGAGAACTCACTCAGTATCACAAGAACAACATGTAGTAAACTAACCCCATAATTCAGTTAGCTCCACCTAGTCTCCTCCTTGACGCACAGGGGTTATACAGATTATAGGGGTTACAATTCAGGATGAGATTTGGTTGAGGACACAAAGCCTAACCATAACACCACTATATAATTTATCCATATAACCAAGATCATATGTACGCCTAAAGCTATTGAAATTTTAAGAAATAAAAATAAATTAAAAGATCTTAAAAGAATTTAAGAAAACAGCAAAAGTGTCTAGTCACATCTAAGGAAATTTTTACCAGACTAAGAGCAGATTTCTCAGTAAAAATATAACAAGCCAAGAATAATAGAATAATAGATTCAAAGTGCTGAAAGGAAAAAAAAATTGTCAGTCTAATATACTGTGTCCAGCAAAGCTACTTTTTAGTCATTTAGAGGAAATAAGGTCTTTCCTATACAGGCAAAAACTAAGAGAATCAGTTCATCGCCACTGGACTGGCCTGGCCTGAAAATAAATGCTTAAGGAAGTCCTACATCTAAAAGCAAATAGGTGATATCTACCATCATGAAATCATGCAAAAGCGGAATTAGCAATGGGGAAAAATGTAATCCAAGGAAAATTGTGGTGCTATGATCAGAAGGGGAGAATAAATACTGGGAAACATACAATATATATTTGTATAACTGTATAATCATATAATATGTTACTGCTTTTTGTTTTGTTTACATCTTTATATAAGCTGGTTTTGGTCTTGAATAATTTGAAGCTGAATCTAGGTTAATGAATTAATTCCTATGTGGTATATTTTATTTTTCCTGCCTCTGACTTCACACAGCTCCTATCCGATTCTATAACCATTAATGGCTTCATTTCCATGATGTGAGTCATCTGTCCTTCTCTAAGCCCCAAGACATCCCTGACCAAGATAGGAAGTGTGCCTGTATGTCAGAACAGAACACAAAGTTCATCTACTCAATATGACCCAAATGTCAGGTCAGAAGAAGATACAGAGCAGGCAAAATACAAAAAAGAAAGGCAGTATAAACTCATTTCAATTTTATAAAAATGCCATTCTTTTTTACTCTTATTGGAAAATAACTTCTTGTTCTCAAACTTTTGGTGGTAAAAAAAATAACTGTTCGTATTTGCTTTCTGATCCACAGGAGCCTAACTCAACTTTTTTTTTCCTCACTGTTCTACCTAGCTGCATACCTCAAAATTAATACTTGAATAAAATGTATTTCGTTTTTCTTGCACAATCCCCCCTCCTTTCTTAAGCTTCATATTTTAGCTCTCTAATTAGCTTCCAAATAGGGTAATACCTAAGAAGTGTTATGTATACAATTCTTGACAGACTATTTAAGAAACAACCCATAGAGTTATTCCTTGCTCATCTTTAATGAGTGCCCTGTATTCCCTTTTGATGTGAATCAATGTTCCTGAGGGAGTGCTGATTTTCCAGCATTCTTCAAACTTTGACGCAGAATCTCAAAATTCCGCTGTGCAATAACCTTGGGTAGCAACATGAATGTCAATGGCTGTTCAAATTTCAAGACCTTCTATTCAAGTTCTTTATAAAATTAGGCTGAGACAAGGGTAGGGGGGAAGCATGTAGTTCTCTGGAGGAATCTTAAATTCTGCCATCAGAGCTGAAATTTACCGTTATCTGTCTCCTCAGAGACAGACATTTTTAAAAAGGCATCCTATGCTTGACTCTAAATCCTCATTTGTATCTTCAACTCCATCTAGAATGAAGATATCTGACATTTTACTTCTATTATTAGGGACCAAGGAATAGCTGAACTGGAAAAGGCATAGGGAGAAAATTCTGAAGGAATCTCATATTCTTTATCTGTAAATCTGGCATCTACCCTGATTCCCCACCACCCCTATTTTTTTCTTTTCTAAAAATGGTCCTATGTGATTCATCATTATTTTACACTTAAATCACCACCTACAAAAAAATAGCAACAACAATAACAACAACAAAACAGTAGTCCCGTCCCCCAGGGTTTAAAAAGCAAACTCTCATTCAATTTGAAAATCTGGTGTCAGAGTAAGACTGATGAGGCATTTTGTTTTTCTTCAATTTTCCTTGCAGAAATTAGATCTCATGGGACTAGCAATCTAAAAACCACTCTCGCTTCTCAGTGTTCTCTTATTCCTGCTGGCCACTAGAATGTCAATTTGTCCCTACTTCTTAGTCAGCTATCTAGGGATCATATAGAGTCTATCAGCTTTCCCTCAGGACCAGATCCTGAACTCCATTTCTAGGCAGTTATTGGGGTTCTTCTATTCATGAGGAGATTTCCCAGGCATGCCATCCACCTGACTCCTGGGATTGAACCACCAATGATTTCCCTGCTTGTTTGCTCCACTACAGAAAATAATGTATAAGTCCCTGAAAAATTTGCATATTCTATTAATAAGAATATTTTGAGGTAGCTGGAGATATATTTCACTTGTATTTTCATTATCAAGCAACTGGCCAAAATGACCTCTATTCTTTACCTTTCTCTGTGTCCACTCGTTGGGCCATGGAACTGCAGTATCCTCCAATTCTGACTGTGACCAATGACTTCCTTTAACAAATAGAGAAGATTGAAAAGTACCCAAGTGTTTGTGCTTGCCCTGACTTTTTCATCAACATGATAAAGTGTCACGATAGCCTAGAGAATAAGAGACATGTGAGGCACAGCCCCGCAGCCTCGGTATTCTCACCTTAGGCCAGCACAGATCAGCCAGCAGACAGACAACAGAAGCCTCATCAGATAGAGTAACCACAGTCAACTCAACAGAGATGTCAAGTTGACTCTTCCTGATATTTGTGCAAAAAGTGCTTATGATTTTATGCCACTGAAATTTTGCGATCATCTGTTACATGCATAGATCATTGAGAGATAAGTCACATGCTGATTTTTTAAATATCTGATCATGTATCCCACTTTAGTGCCCAAATTTCTTAAAATAACAACTGATTACAATGTGAAGTCAGGATTTCCAAAAATTAAACAAACTAAGGAAATGACTATAGAATACAATTTTCCACCAACATTGAGTATATTAACACGCATAAATAAGAAGATAATAATATAAGGATAAAATATATAAAACGTGAAAGTAATTATAACTGAAACCACTACTTGCGATGTTTGTAGGAATTATTTTATTCAGCATTCTATGTAAATGAAACCAATGAGAAGTTTACTTATGGGAAAGTTTATATTTCTTTTGAATACATTCATGTTATAATGCTAATATAATAAAAATACCAATAGTTTTTATAAAATGAAAATTGACTACAATAAATATAATAGTCACTATTGACCTAGAGATGTGTTATTCCTATTTATTTTTATTATACCCAAAAATAAATCATTAGCAGAGCATAAATACAAATCTAATTTTCCCTTTGGTAATTTTCATCTGCTAAATGTAATTTTGGGTCGGGTGAGTTTGCTGTAGGTTTATGAGTTTAACAGTGAGAAATACACAATATTTGTCTTGTTCAAACGTGTAGCTTATGTTTTCAGGAGTTTGGACTTAATTAGAATATGACAGGCTCAGAAACAAACTGTATACATTTTTAAACATCACTATAAGTGTTTTTAATAAGGACATCATTTTTAAAAAAGTCATTGAAAAATAGATATCATAGGTGTTCATTATATACTCAGCATTCTTATAAACATTAAGACAGTAAATATCCCAAACTTTCCTATTAATTTATATAGACCTTCATATATATATATATATATATAAAAAATCTTGTGGGTGTGTATGTGTGTGTGTATATATATATATATATATACACACACACATACATATATACATACATATATACATACATATATACATATATATACAGACATATATACATATGCATATATACATATATATACAGACATATATACGTATATACACGTATATATGCATATATACGTATATATACATATGCATATATACATATATACAGACATATATACGTATATAAACGTATATATGTATCTATACGTATATACACATATACATATGTATATATGTGTATGTATATATATACATATGTGTATATATGTATCTATACGTATATATACACATATGTATATATATACATACATATATACATATGTATGTGTATATACATATGTGTATATACATATATACGTGTATGTATATACATATATACGTGTATATACATACATATGTATATACATACATATATACGTATATATGTATGTATATACAAGTATACATATATACACATATACATGTATATATATGTATATATACATATATACACATATACATGTATATACATATATACTTATACATATACATACACATGTATATATGTATGTATACATACATGTATATGTGTATATATACTTATATATATACATACCTATATACATATACATATATATACATATATATACTTATATATATATACATACAAGTAAATATATATATACAAGTAAAGATATTTATGTGTGTGTATATATATGTATATGTATATATATAAGTATATATATACACATACATGTATATACATATATATACACATATATATACTTATATATACATACATATATATACATATATATACACATATATATACACACACACACACACATACACACACACACATACACACAATGTGTGTATATAAATAGAGAGAGAGAGAGAGTTATATATATGTGTGTGTGTGTGTTGGACTGCTTAAAATAAAAAGGATATGTTTCCAATGTTAAGAAATATTGACCATTAAGTACAAAACCTATGTTACATAAAACTTTAACTGAAGTAAAAAGAAATAATACTGAAATCTATGCAGTAAGAAGATACATTGTTAAATATTTCCTTTATAATAAATAATTTCTTGAGTTCCTAGAGCTATAAACTGAACTGTTTATTTTGAATTCTATATTTTTTCATTCAACAAATGTACTGAGTGTCCACACTGATGATATAATATGCACTTATACCTCTCCAGGTATAGTAATACAAGAAATTGTACTGATTGATGTGATTACTGGAAGTGAAAGTCCCATCATCACCATCAGTTATAATTCTGTGCTTTTAAAATGTATGACACAAAACTGGCAGCTTGACGAGGGCATAGCAGTCATGCTCTCATTTGTATATTAAGGCTATGAGATATTTTAAGAGGGTAACATCATCTGAGGAGTCCACAGTTAAAGTCTCTAACGTAGCTTTTGAATGAATCATATACGACATATATAACCAAAAAGAATAGGCACATGATTCTATTACTTCATTTTATTCCATCAGTTAAAGTTAGAGCTTCTAGAAGAGGATCTTTCATATGCAAGACTTTTCCGAAATAACAGATAAAAACATAGACACAATAGTCCCAACAATATTTTCCGAGAATTCAGGTAAGTTATTTTTCAAGTGTCCATGACAATGCTCTCTGTATAGAAATCAAAGACATAAAGTACAGATTATTCACAAGAAACAGCTGTCTTAAGAAACAAATCTGATTTATTCATTTAATAAACATTTGTTGGCACCATGCAGGTCAGTACTGTTGGGAATACAGTTATAAGAAAGATACATTTTTATTAAAGCAGAATTTCAAATGAAGGGTATACTCTGTGGAATATGATTTTTTAGATCTTTGAATTTATGTCAATATAATGAAATGACAAACCACAGTTTCTTATCATTTAGCTTTTAATATATGACTTTAGATTTTCTTCCTATCAACCTGTTTCTGTTACTAAGATAAATATTTATATTATTTCGTAACAACGAGAATAAAATCAAATAGGGTATGGCAGGTCTTCATATTATCTTATCATTACAATTATTCTTTTATAACTTGTACCCATTGCAACTTTCCTTGTTAATTGCCTCAAAAGTTAACTATGTAAAGATATTTATATTTCTATATAACATCTCTAGATTTGTTTCTTCTAGGTTTTGCTTCTCTAGCCTAGAAGATTATTCTGCAAAATTTATGACCTTAAATTATCTAACTTTGAAGATACCATCATTAGATAGAATGCCAATTTTGATTCTAAAAAACTTGATCTTGCTTTTAAGTTGCATCACACAGGTAATTGTTTCATTAATTATCTATAAAAATGTGGAAAAAGTCCTAAAGTATGGTTGACAAATATATGCTAAAAGCAGGTTATAAATATAGGCCTACAATTAAAAAGTTTCCAAAATACTCTACATAAAGAAAAAATGAAAAACATCAATTTTTACAAAAATCATCTTAATATATGCTTTTGTGACTGTTACATAAATAAACATATAATGAATGGTACAATTCTTTATTTAAAAGCATGTATTTTTCAACCTTTGAATTTCACTTTTTAGAAAATATGTCTAAGGTTTTACATATCATTATGTGATAGTCAACATTAGTGTCAAAATTCTAAATCATCTGATTCAAGGTAAGAGGCTATTGCAATGTTTATCACTGCAGTTACTCTTAAGTATTGTCTTCTGCAAGCAAGTCACCCTACCTCTACATTATCTAAAAGTGCCTCTTCTCCAGGAATCAAGAGTGCAGCACATGACAGGATGAGCCAGTATGGACTTTTCACCTTCCCTTCATAGAGAGTATAACCATTCAGGTAAATCAGAGGTATTTAGTTTAATCATCAGGGCATGAACTTCATGGCTCAAAGCTGCCGATAGCCTACATATGTACTTTGGAGACAGATTCAACTAACAAAGGCAATGGAGACATACATCCCAAACACACGTTTGAGCCTTAAGTTCAGCTATGCTTGTAGCAGGCCAGTTACATATCACTAGGTTTTCAATTAGTTAAAATAAATCACTTATCTTCTCTTTTGAATAAACTCATTTAGGCAGAAAGAGAGTATCCGAGAGCATGAATAAACAGCATGACGTAAGTTGGAATATCTTAGCAAGGCAATGACATGATAAGACTGGCAGCACTGTCAAGGAAACAGAGTCAGAAAGGGGAAGAGAGGCGCAGGCAGGGGAGGAACAAAAACAAGAAGGTTGAGCATCAGGTGAAAAATAATGAGAACTTTAAGGAAAACCTGGAAGGAAGGTTGGACTCTAAAGCTGTTAAGGGGATAGAATTAACAGGAATAAATGTAGCATTTGAAATACAAGCAGAAACGAAGAGGGAAAAAAAAAGGCTGATACACAGGTTTAAAGCTTGTAATTTGATATTCATTGTTTTCAGTCAATGAAATAAGATTATAATGGAGAAAATTTAGAGGTTAGGAAGCAGGGATAGGGGAGATCTCATAAGCTTAGTTTCACACTTTATGAATTTGAAATAACCATGGGATATCCAAGAGACAGTTGGTTATGCAGGTCTGAGCTATGGAATAAAATTTGGAGATGTCAGAGATACAATTTTAGCTGCCATATGTGGACAGAAATTAGTTAAGAATTTAAGAGTAGTTGAAATAAATCAGAAGTAATCCGGAAGGCTGGAGTGGAAAAAAATAAAAAATGTATATCTGAGAACATTAACACATGAGATATACATAGAATAAGAAGAGTTTGAAAGTAAACTTAAAATTTGTCTTCAGTAATAAGATTTAAAATACAAATAATAATAAACAAAAGGTGAAAGTTGTACTATGAAGAAGAACAGAGAGGAGAGATTTTAAGATAGGGTAATAGTCAGCAATATCAAATAATACAGATAGGTCAAATCTTCCACTGAATTTAGCAATTCATTGATGACAACTGGTATAGGGCATCTCAGAAAAATGGTAAAGGTGGAAGCAAGATTTCAGTAGAGAGAGTAGAACTGCATTAATAATTCACTCAATGGGTCACTGAGTTTGAAGTTGAATTCAAACCTATGAATCTAATTCTTTATAGAATCAAGGTCCCCTAGAAACTTGGTCATTTCCTATGTGAAACTTTCAAAGATGATATTTATATTCTCCAGAAGAATAATACTAACTACACAGGATAATGGGCAACATTGAATGTCTCAGAAATTGTAGCTGATTTTTTCAATGAGAAAACATAAGCACATCTAACGTAGTGAATGGCTTCCAAAACATTCGTATTTAAAATTCATTTGACAACCAAGATACGTTGTAACATTTATAAGAATGTCTTTGATATGACCAAAACCAAAGCAAAAACAAAACCAAAAATCCCTAAAGACATACTCTGTGTGAATGCTATAAGTTATCCAAAAATCTTGTTTCTATTTTGTCCCTTGTTAAATTTTCACCCTATGACTTGCTGAGAAGCTGCAGGAGAGAGAATTTCCTGATGAGTTGTGTAACAGCTTATTGTTTTCCTGCTATGTCCTCAAAATCTATGTTCAATATTAAATTGCACTGCAGCGGAGATGAGTGTGTGATAGGAAGCCTGGCCATGCATGTGTGTGTGTGTGTGTGTGTGTGTGCTTTAAGCAAAAGACAGAGGCTTCGCTGACTTAATAGCTGCAAATATAAATCTGTGACAAGTAATTGACATATACTTAGGTTTAGAACCAGAAATTTCTATAGCAACAATCATAATCACTGTTTTACAGTAAAACTTAACTGTAATTTATGGTATCTTGATATTAAGATATTTAATAAGCATATTGATATTTAAATTCCATGTTTAAATGCAACTATTTATAAATCAATCACCCCACAAATCACCTTTTCTTAATTTTGAAGTGCAAATGTGTGAGTTTAAGATTTTAGATTGACCAAAAGTACTTATTTGTTTTCTTCCACATAGCTCAGTTTAAAATTTTTTAAAAGTGTTAAACTACAAGGATAGAAAAGTGATAAAAGAAAAGATGTGATTCAGCAAGTTTCTTAACGTTTGAAAGTAGATGGAAGATCATAATTATTTAAAGCAGAATACAGAAAATCACATTGCAAGTGGCAAAACTGGGTGAGTCTGGATAACATATACTAGCAAATTCACTCTGGAGAACATATGACAAGCTTAACAAATAAGGGTAGCATGAAAATCAAGAAAGATTGGTGGTATCAGTTAAAATATTAAATAAAGGTATAGGTAAATTAGAGGGATCTTTCCCCACATTTTGAGCTATTTTCCCCTAAGCCTTCTCCTTCCCCATAGCTAAGAGATTATTTTCTGGAGAAATTGTCACAGAGCCAACAGACTTTAAGTCAAAGAACTTAAGGCCAACTCTTTGCTTGAATCCAGGAATATTCTGACAAGCTCTGCTTACACACAGAAGATTTCCAAAGAGCATTTCAGTGCCCAGCCACTAGTGACACAGACAACTATAAACTAAAAATACACACACATATATATTTACATATGTGTGTGTATTTCTCTCACCTTTTAGGAACATAGCAAAACTACATGTCTCAACTTCCCAATAGTTAAAATTGGCCATATGACTGAGTTCTAGACAAAGGCAAGTTAGAAGTCACATGTGCCATGTCTCATCCAATCTTAACTCATGAAACCTTCTTTGCAGGCTGCTTATTTTTTTTTCCCCATAATGTTGACTGGGTTAACAAACCCTCCAGGTGGACTTGGAATCCACGTATTGCAGATCATTCCCCCAGCCCCAAGATCCTGTTGACACAAAATCCACCCTCAGAGAGTTACATGAAAAACAATAAACATTAAACAATTACATGTGAAGATATATGTGTTTCCATGGCCTAAATACTTAACTAATAAATTATTTAATGTGAATGGAGAAGAAGGATTAATGAGTTTCTTTGAATAAAATCTGAAACCCAAAAAATGAAAAGTAAACCAGAATAAAAAATAAAAGGTGGGAATGGAGAGAGGAAATAAGAGAGAGGCAGCCAAATAAAACTGCTTTAAAATAAACATGATTATAGTAAATATCATCACCAAGATGAGAAAATATAATTTTTAAGAAGTAAATGACTTAGAGAATAAGAATGAGCTCTTGAGAGAAAATATTAAGACCCACAAATAAACATAATAACAGTAACAACAACCAAAGTACTCCTAGGCCAATTATCTTTCAATTTTGACACAGCATCTGAACTGTTTTTCATGTTTACTAATGACCTCCGTTTTGAAGCCAATAATTATTTATCAGTTCCTGTCTTTCTGGAATCATTGATAGTTTTTAATACAATTGATCCTTACAAGTTTTCAAGGGCCCAGAGCTCTTCTTTTCTTAAAAGAAAAGAAATATGATGTAATAGCAATATCAAGTAATGAAGATAGGTCAAATCTTCCATTGAATTTAGCAAGTCATTGGTGACAACTGATATGGGACATCTCAGAAAAATAGTAAAGGTAGAAGCAAGATTGCTGTAGAGAGAGTAAAACTGCATCAGTAATTCACTCAATGTGTCACTAAGCTTGAATTTGAATTCAAACCTGTGAATCCAATACTTTATAGAATCAAGGTCCCCTAGAAATCTTTACCTCTTCTTTGCTTAAGATTTAAGGTCCACAGACCTCTTCTTTTCTTAAAATTTATATCCAGCCCAACTTCTCTTCTAAGCTCTAAACATTCAGAGTTATCTAATTTGTAGGTATTATACTGATCTCAAACATAACATGTTTAAAAATTGAATCATAATTTGTCTTTCTAAACTTATGTTAGTCTTCCCATCTAAGTCATAATTCTAAAAATCTTGAAGTCATTCAATCTCACTCTTTACTTCATATCTCACATTTAAGCCATCAATATGTTATGTTGATTCTATCTTTAAAAATGCATTTAGAATCAAAACCACTTCTGACCACTGCACTGCTAATACCTTAGGCTGAGCCACCATTTTTTTTGTGCCTAAATTATTGCTTTGGCCCCTTAATTCCTTGTTTCTGCTCTCATCTACCTGTCGACTATTTCCACAGAGCAGGTAGAGTAACACTTTTACAATGTGCATTAGGAAGACTTCTGATTTCATTAAGAAGCCCCTCTTGTTACAATGCAAAACCCCGTGCACGACACAATAAGCATAGAAGGAGAAGTAGAAAGAAGAAGATGGACTGGCTAGAGACCTAAAGGCTGAAGCCACAACATGGCAGAGTAAGCCCTCTGGGTTTCCTTATTCTGGCCCATATATCTGTAGCAGGGCTCCAACAGGGAATGGCAAAGAGATGCAGGCCCAGAAAGCTCTAAGAAAAATATCTTTACTCTAGCCATAGGTCTAGAAAAAGGGTGGCCTAAAAACAGACAAAGTTTTGGACAATACTTGACTACTCCAGCCAAGTACTAAGGGAAAAACTGTACCATCTCTACCTTACTAGTGGCTTCTGCAAGGTCAAGTAGGAAGCTGATTTTTCACAAATGACAATCTTGCTTCTGAGAAGGCAGGTAGCTGCCACTAAATTCATCCACTTAGGGAGTTGTGATGAATGCATTTTATGTGTCAACTTGACTGGGCGATAATGTGCCCAAATACCTGGGTAAACATTCTGGGTGTGTCTGTAAAGGTGATTCTGAATGACATTAACATTTGAATTGGTAAACTGAGTAAAGCAGATTGACTACCCAAGTGTGGATGGGCTTTATCTAAACCACTGAAGGCCCAAACAGAACAAAAGTTACTCTCCCTACCTGTCTTTGAGCTGGGACATGAGTCTTTAACCGTCAGACTTGAACTTGGACTGGATCAATACCATCAGTTTTCTTGGATCTCCAGCTTGCTGGCTGCAGATCTAGGGACTTCTCATTCTCTGTGATTGCTTAGGACAGTTGCTTGTCTATCTAGCTACAGATAGACAGACAAATAGGTAACCTATTTATTATCTATCTAATTTCCTATTGATTCTGTATCTCTAGAGAACCTTGACAAATACAGTAATATAGCCAGGTTGAGCACTAGCACAGTGGAATATTATATCTCATTCACCACCAAGAAGAAGGAAGATGTACTCTGAGTCCCCCACTCCCAACTTCTACTCATATCATGCTGTTAGCAGAATCCTCCACCTGGACAACCAGGTGAGCTAGGTGAGATGGTATTCTATTCCAACCCAGTACCAAGCAGACTTAATTAAAGAGGTAGTATGAGGCTGAGATTGTCAACTGTAGGCTTCACTTCACTACTCCATGTCACCACCACCACCCAATGTCAGTGGGCTCAGTGGAACTGAGCCTTCATCCCCTTCTGGGCATCAATGAGACTGAAAACTGTGCTGCAAGTCTAAGCTAGTTAGCATTGTGCTTTATCCCCACCCTTGGTGTCAGGGATAGCGACTAGCTGAGCCTCCACTCCCATTCTGCAACAAAACAGCGTTGTAATTCAACCGTCTATTTCCAATATCTCTGGTGGCTCTGGGATACAAGAGGGAAGTTGATTTTATATATCCTCCCAGAGGCAATGAGGCAGCATAAGTCTGTGTCTTAAAACCACGGAAAGGAGGGTTGCCATTCTGAAAGACCACGGAATTTAGTGGCCAGCATTTCTGAAGACTTAGAATAATTTATTAACTATCATGATCTGTGGAATGTCTCAAAAAAATTAAAGATACGTGTTCAGCAAAGTAAGCCGAAAAGCCATAAATTAACCATAGAAAAACAAAAAACTGGAAAATAAAATAATGAACTATTTTTGCTTATTGTAGTAAAGCAGTCAGAATTTGTGATATATTGCTATGCTTGGAACTTGGGGTAGGATGAAAACTGTGCTGATGGTATAAGACAACCAAATGTTAAGTAGTATATAGGAAGTAACAATACCTGGAATCAATAAATCAACAGATAAAATCAAAAGCATATTATTTAGAAATATAATGCAAGAACAGAAAACCAAGCACCACATGTTCTCACTCATAAGTGGAAGTTGAACAATTAGAACACATGGGTACAGGGAGGGGAATATGACACACCAGGGTCTGTCAGGGGGTGGGGAGGTTGGGAGAAATAACATTAGGAGAAATATCTAATGTCGATGATGGGGTGATGGGTACGGCAAACCACGATGGCACATGTATGCCTACGTAACAAACCTGTACATTCTGCACATGTGCCCCAGAACTTAAAGTAAAATTTTTTAAAAAAGAAATATATGAATAAATAAAATAAGAAACACCCTCAAAAAGAGTTTAACAAAGTTTGGTATGGAAACTTGACTAATGGGTTAGGACCGTGCTCTTTTTTATTTTTTTTCGTTATATTCAAAATTTAACGTTCATTTTTGAAAAAAATGCACAGCTATATCTTTGATTAAAGTCATCATGAATTCTAAGAAACTGCTTTGACATATATATGTCAAATATATATATATATCTAAAATATATATCAATAAATAAATATATATCAAATATATATTTTGATATATATATATATATATAGATTTTATACATCCACCCAGAGGCAATGAGGCAGTATAAGTCTGTGTCTTATATCAAAATACATATTTATTAAATATATATATATCAAAAATGTAATCTACTTCAAAATGTCCACTATTTACTAAGCGTACATTGTATTTCATTAACACACAGCAATGCTCTTTGCTCTGGCATTTTCTCAATTATACAATATCTTCCATTCAAATTACCATCTCTAAAAAGTTATTTGAGAAAACCTTATTTGTTAAAATGAAACTTTATTATCTGAAGCTTGGTTGAATATGATTCTATCCTTAACCCTGATTTACAAATACAAAATACGAATTCATATAACGTATGCTATTCAAAACTCAGTGTATAATTCATATAATGTATGCTATTCAAAAAATTTTCTTGAGTGGAAAATTTTTAATAAACCTTGTAAAGATGCCTGAAATTTTTGCTGTCATTTTTTGAAAAATATTAGCACACAAATGCAACTATAGCTAATGTTTCAAAATGAAGTATTTTATTTCATGCTCACTGTTTCAGATGGAATGTAAGGTTAACAGACTTTCAACACCTCTTAAATGAAGGGATTCATGCAGACATATTTAGAAGTAAAATTAATCAGAGGTGAAATCCGTTCTATGTCACCTATCTAGTAGCAGTTAAATGGATGGCATATTTAAAAGCACAATTCATAGCTCCTGGCACACAGAGGAAACTAATTTTTTTTTCTTCAATCATTTATAAGATAAATTCCACAACACATCAAAGAAAGTAGGAAAATAAACATTCAAACCAAACTCTTGCATCCATTCCTAAATTGCTTTTTTTAAAAAATATAGTCAAGCATTAGTAATAACATGTTCAGTGAAAAGAGTTCCGAATTTAAAAATTTTTTAACATAAAATTGAAAATCAAAATTTGATTACTTTCTCTCAAATTGCTTTATTTTCTCATAATCTGCCTTATAGCTAGGGATAGCCTTAATGCTTTTATATTGAACATTTTCACTTATAAACCATACACATTCTTTTTAATGATATTTTCTCCCACCTCTTCTTGAAATTCAGAAAAAAAAAAGTATACGTGTCTCATTTAACATTCTCCACACTTCTTAGTTTTATGCTTTTTTTTTTCAACTTAATTGTCCACTTGTCCTTGGCCCTAGTCAATCTTTACTCATGGTACTATAAACATCCACTTACTTTTTCAAAATCCCAGCACCTCCCTCTTCCACAACTAGTCCTTATGTTAAGTAATTTCAAAAAAATGACCAAATCACCACCAGGACAAGATAAACATCTATTCTCAAAAATATTATTTCAGTTCGCTTTAAGAAAGTAGGATGGACAGCGGGGAGAAATCTTTTCTTGCAATTCCGCAAATCAATACCACCATTCTCTGCAAAGCAGACGGGAGGAAATTGATTGTTTCACTGCAATGTTTCATATTAAAACACCAAAACATCATTTCAGCTTTCCCACACTCTTTGGAAACTAATATTCAGAGCAAATATGTATTCTTTCATTAAATATTTATTGAGTACTTACTAAATTCTGGACACTGAGCTAGTTAGTGGAATTGCTAAAATACATTGTGCAAAGCCTCAAATGAAATATGCCTTTTTCATTTAATTAACGGAGCAATACTATGAGACAGAAAATAATACCTGAGGTTTACAGGTGATGTAAATATAGTTTATCAATATTAAATGACTTCCTATATTTTATGCAGAATAAGGGTTGAAGAGACAAGGATTTGAACTGACCTCTGCTGCCCTCTCTGAAGCTAGTGCTTTTGCTTTTGAGAATTCTACCTAAATAATGATGTTGATGTGAAGGATGATGATGATGATAGTAAGTAACAATCTCCAATTACTGAGACATACCTTGGGTTCAGGTCCTGTGCTTGAGTGCTTTATATATGTAAATTATATCCTTTTATCACTCTTTACAGACAGAAACCAAGGCTCAGAAAAACAAGTTGCTCCTTGCTGGTAAGGGAGCGGAATAGAATTAAAGCTCAATTCCATCTGGTTCTGTATTCTTTTCTTTCCCATCAATTCTCTATAGCAACACTTATTAAAACTAGAAGACCCGCCTCAAAACCTCTGTATTACATATGCACATTCGATTTCATTCTCCATGCTTGGATTACAGGCTCTCTCCTCTGACTTTCTACACTATCTATATATCTATCTACTTAGGTACCTACCTACCTACCTACCTACCTATCATCTATCAATCATCTAGGTATCTATGTATCTATATATTTATCTACCATCCTATCATCTGTATGTATGCCTGACTCTGTCTCCCTTTCTGTCTCTATATCTCTTTCCCTATCTCTATGTTTTTTGTTTCATTTTGTTTATTATTTGCTTTTTGCCAATCTATTTCTGTCTTTCTTGACCCTCTGTTTTTCCTTGCCTGTCTTTCTACCTTCTACGTTTCTCCCTCTCTGAACCTGTCTCCACTTCTCTCTCTTTCTGTTCTTTTCTAACTGTATAATCTCAGTTTCTCTTTCTGTTCCCTTTTTCTTTTTCTCATCTTTGTCTGTCTCTAACTTTCATTATATTTTTCCTTGTGAGTCTCTCACTTCTTCTTTGTGTGACTATCTCTGTATCTCTCTGAGTTTGTGTATCTGTGAATATCTCTCTGCGACTTATCTGTGTCTGTCTCTCTCTCTCAGACAGAGATGTAAGGTTCTAAAGTAATAAAAACCTCTCATCGGGTTCTAACGACCCTTCTCTGGATTCCAGTGGTGTGCTGCAAAGTTGAAGAAATAAGTACCTTAAATAATAAAGCAAAAAGAAAAGTCACTGTCCTTGGATAAACAATTTGCATTTCCATAAGGATTCAGTGATGCAGAATCAGAAAAGGCTCATTCTGACACCTCCATGAAAACAACAGGGAGAGCATTCATTAGCTGAGCTTCCTTTTGAATGATACACTTCATCGCACACACCGCTGTCCTCCCCCGGTCAGGAAACAGTACTTAATTCTATCTGAAACTCACCCTTTCACTAGGCATGAGAATGAATGACTTTTCAAAGTAATAGAAACTACACATCTGCCACGGCCTGAGAATGCTTACACTCTAAAAACCATACAGAAAGTTACACCTCCTATCAATTTCTTATCCATCAAGGAGCACCATAAACAAGCTTTGAACTTTTCCATTTACCAACTTGAAGGAAATAAATGCTTCATTTTCTTTAGTTTCTTGAAATAATGACTACTTTTGCCTCTTACATTTATAGCCTCAATAGCCATGATCTGATATTTAAGGATGAGTGCAACCTTAAACAACTTATGAGGTAAAAGGAAATTTGTCCATTACAGTACTCGGAAGCCTTTAGTCTTTAGGGGGAAAATATTTTGTTGCTGTTATTGATACACACACACAGACACACACACACACACGATCATCTTAGAAAGTAATTGGTAGAAGATTAAAACAATTAATTGTATTTTAAATTATTTAGCAATTTACAGGATTTTTATTCATTTCCTGGCTTCATTTATAAACTGTGTATTCTAAATGTGGCTGCTGAGAAACAAATGTTTAGGGTGTGTGCTGAGGTTCTCAAGGAAAATAATTGTTGTCCTTAGGCCAGAATTTGATGTTTCTATGCTCCTTATATTAGTAAATAGTGCACTTGTGTAGGGGGGTGCAGGGAAGTATGTCTGTCTTATTCAGTGTGACTTACTTTTAGGCTGAGACTAAGTCACATTCGTCGGCATATTCTTCCAAGTCTCACACTTCAGTTTATACATCACAGGTGGAAATTGTACTTTAAGGTCAAGCTGGTCACTTTCACATTCAAAATTATCCCCCACCCTACCCCTGCCACCTGTACATGCAAAAAAGTCATATGTACATTAGGAATTTCTGTGTATATTCTCGGGTCTTGTCACCATTTCCACCTAAGTGATTCCACCTAAGTGGTTTAAACAAATGTTACAGTTTCTGAGTGTTTTTCACTTTTGGAATTTGTACAGCGACTCTATCAAGAGAACATCATCTGGCCAAAAATTACTCACATTAGCTTTATTTTCTTCACTCAAAATTGACTATGAGCATTAATGAGTTGCCACACTTCCTTCTAATATCCTTAGATGCAACTCAGTGATATTTGAGTCTGAAACTAATACCTGAAGCCCCACAGGTCACTGTTAGTTTTGAATCCACGTTCTGTCACACTAGTGTTAACAACAACAACAAAATCCCATTTCAAAAAAAAAATGTATCTAATTTCAAACAAAATTTTAGTTGAGAGTAACAAATAGTTTTTGGATGCCATCCTTGACAAGTAAAACTATCTTTTCGATATTATAACTGTATAGTCTTTTGCATGTGAAAACCATAGCTACATAGAATGACAAAATGGTTTTAGTTCACAAGTCATCCCGATACTAAGAAGAACTCTTTCAATGAACGGAAAAATATAAATAAAAACCCCCTCTTAAAATCGAGTCTGAAGTAAAATTAAACATTTAGATAATAAACATGATCACTGTATGAAGTAGTGTGATCACTTTGTTTAGATTATTATTTCTGCAAACTTTTCCATGGGTTGAGATCCTGGGTGAAACTTAAAACCATGTATTTCTCCCAGTGTTAGGGCTACAATAAAAATGTAAATGTATACAGGGGGCTTCTGTGTTAGAAAAAAGTTGATATAACAGCTGGTTTATGAAAAACTATTGTTTTACACCATTGAAGTAGAAAAAAATATTCCTATGGTCTGAAATTGTATCTGCACGTTTCCAGAAAGTGGGCGTACACTCATCTACCCTAATAAAGTGGTCACATTTAGGGAATTACTTTATAAGTTTTGGTTTTGCATTTTACTATTATTGAAAAGGCTGATAATTTACCTAGGGAGTAAAAGCCCTCATGATAAAGTGATAACACAAAGGAATCATTAATTACTCAACATGTATTCGCTTGACATACGTTTTGTGGTCAAATAATAATGGTGATTTTCTTTGATAAAAAATAATTACCTTTTGCCTTTAATTTCAAATATAAGCTGTGAATCAAATATTGGAGAATTTTTGCAAGTGGCATAAAAAGCAATTTCTGTCTGCTTATATGCTGTTAAAGTTGGATGATAAAAAGATACAACACATACTATGCAAAATTTAAATGTGAACAAATTAAGAGCAAAGTTGTAATGGACATTTATCTTTCACTGAGGACTTCTTTTTAAAGCATAATTATTATTGTTTTTAAAAGCCAATTTATAGTTCAGTTACTAATCAAATAATATTGGTGGACATATTATAATTTTAAAAATTTCCTAGAGAATGAAAGTTTTATTTAAATATCTTTGTAAATAATATTCAAAACTTAATGCCATAATTTTCCAAAGAAGCTGCTGTCACTTAGGTAGCACAAACTCTGACCTGTTCAGGTCCCTTAATGATTATGTTTAGGGGTAATTTTTGCCACAAAGTTGAAGGGATTCACATTCCCTGCTCAGCACATAATTGGAACAGCTGAGGGGTTAAGAGGTTCCCACTCAGTGGAACTGGGCACCCATTAAATTGCACTTTTACTTCATAGGAGAATGAGTCCACAGTCAAGGGGATCAAGTTGCTGAAACTTGAAGACACACATGTACAGTTACACGCACTCTCTCACACTTAGCCACAACTTAAGCAAACTAAAGAAACTAATAGTAAAGCCAAATTTCATGAAAAAAGAAAAGTTCTCATGAGCATGTATAAAAAATTTTCAGACCTGCTGCACAAAACACAGTAATATTTTTGTGCTCAAAATATGCCACTTCCACAAATTATGTTTCCCTAACGTTAAGCAACACAATAACATAAGTATTTGGTTACTAGATTTGACAGTTGGCTCTTTTGTGAAAGCAAATGAACATGACTTGGAGTTAACCTTATAGGAGACCATCATATTATACTCTAGTTAACAATGGCTTTCTGCATTCGTACTACAAGTCCATGAAATCCACGGCCATCTGTGTGTACTGGAGACGCAGAGCACCAAGACTGAACCTGAAACTTGTTATTCAGGGCCTACTATGCCACAGCTACCAAAGTAGCTGTTTTTAAAGTAAAGGCCCCATCACAAAATGGGCAAGCTGTTAATACTATCTAGCCTTAATTTTGTATTAGAAGGATAAAGTTGACCTAGATTCAAATTCTAAATGGTTAATGCTCCCAGATACTTCGAAAAACAAATAGATCTTCCAATACACTAAAACATCTATAATAAAAATATCAGTTTACTCACAAAATATAAAAGATAATACTGCCCATTGTGATGCATAGTCAGCTACTTTAACTCAACTATAAATTATAACCCCCAGCAACTACCACTCATAAAACAAATCATCAATATTTGCACACACAAAAACAAAACATGTCAATTCTGATGCCACGTTTCTATATTTTGCCAGGGAGAGGGAAGCAGACAAAGTGATTGAGGATTAAAAATTCTTTTAAATGACAAACCAGAGTTATAATTCAGAAGCTTGCATCTTTGCAAAGATTACATTGTCATCTAAACAAAATTACAATACCAGACAGTAATCAGGAAGAATAAAAGGACAGACAGTTGTGTTCACTCTTCCAGCAAATAACCACTTGCACATCATTACTACTCTATTCTTTGAACAAGCATGACAGAAAGTAGCACCATGACAGAGATCATTGTACTGAAAGAACATCTTAACTTTCTCTGTGGTTCACTGCCGTCTTAAATTGGAACAAAATAAGAGAAGGACAGGGAAGAACTTACTTGCGATTTAAAGTTTCATCTTTAGTCCATGGAAAATTATGCAGCAAGTTTTCTTGCCAAGGCTGCCTCTTGCACATCCCTTTAAAAAGAACCAATGCTCATAATCTAGCTCCAGACGATTCATTCACATGTTCCACATCTTGTTTCTGTGAGGCACTGATATCCACTCTCATATCATCAGGAAAATGTTACTAGAAAAATTTTGTAAAAAGCAAAAAACTTCAACATGTTAACCCAGAAAGCATACCACCATTCTCCACGTTCTGAGATGTATGCCACCTGCCTTAGTTATCACAGGCAACTAAACTCTAAGCTGCTAGCAGGAATCTGTCTGCCCTCTATCTGTCGCTATTAGCTCAGCACGTTGATTCACTGGCACTGAAGCAACAGCAATTAGCTATCTTGCTTCTTGCAGCACATACAGAGGCAGCTGAGTGCGCTAAACCGCACACTGACTGGTGAGCTCTTTGCACCAATTAGTAGCAGGTGCTACAGCCCAGAAGACAAATTGATGTCCACTGATCATCGGTGCTGGCTGCTTTATTGTACTATGTTTGTCAGCCTGTCTGATGATTCTCTGTTCTGTTTTGTCTGGCTGTTTTTACTGTTTTACTTCATCTGTACTAAGAAGTTTAACAGCTTACATTCAATAACAATATTGTTGACAAGATGAAATAATCTCTTAAGCGTCTTTTATCATTCTCTCTCTCTCTCCCTCTCTCTTTGTATCTCTCTCACTCTCATTAAATCTACCCTCTTATATCAAGCCCTCCGCATCTTTGGGGCATAAAAAACAAAACAACCAATTTTACAACTCCACACATTCTATAGGAGCCAAAAGTATATTTTAGATTTTTACAAACACCTGTGACTGGTACCATATAAGGACAGCATGAAGAAATATATTATAAAAACTTTATAGCATATTTCTTAAATATCGTAATGTATGAAATCTGCAAAACGAAGTTTAACAGATGGGCAGGTACACTAGTAAAATATAATCATGTCTTATAAATCACATACATTGCCTAAGGAATCTATCCTGCATAGTGTTTATTTCAATTCCATATTACATTTTACCCATGTGTTTACCTGAGCAAATGAGAAGGAAGGATCTAGAAACACAAGAATTTAAGAACAAATTTTAGTAGTGACTGTGACAGAGCAAATACACTGAGGTTGGTTTAAAATGACAGGTGAAGAGTATCACAGACAAAATCCCCTAAACACATGTTTTCTTAATGCACAAGGTGGATTAATTACTAGGATGATACATTAATTCTATTTAAGAAGAAAAAACACACCATGCTTCCAGAAATGTTGCCGTATTTATACACGAACGCTTGCAGAGAATAACATCTCATCTAAAACAAAATGTACTTTGCAGGCTCAGTTTTCCAGAGGGAGGGAAAAATCTTTAAGTATATGTACATAATCTGAGGTGAGCCAAATATAAATTTTAAGCATTAAAACGTGTACAAGTAAATCAGATTACAGAAGAACCCCTTGAGCCTTTAACTGGAACCCATTTGTTTTTATTTTATGTACCACTGAAACAAACTAAATTATTTGCTTCCTTAAAAACACAGATCAGTGGGAGTCGATGAGAACTTGTAATAAGTGAAAACATTATACAGTTGTAAGAACTGATAGATTTTAAAATTGATGTATTAAGAAAGATAACTTTATTGATACATATTTAAACAATGTTGTGCATGTTTTATGTGAAATTTTTTTGTTCATTTCACTAAACATCTCAAGTGTAGAACAATTCGCATATTGATGTTTGTTAAATAGAACAGCTGGTATAGTAAGATTGTTTCATTAAGCATAAGAATTATTAAGTGTATTTTCACTAATGACAATTCAGCCTCATCTGTGGTAACGACAATTATAACTTTGGTGACAAAGTAGAAATATAGCTAAAAAGCAGAAAATTGTATCCTTTCCTCATTCTCTGAACAATTAAATTATTAATTGAACACTTGTCAATGACAACAGCTGATTTTCATTTTCAAAAGTAAATGGCAATATCTCGTTTTCAGAAAAATATATTTAATGAAATGTGAAAAATGCAATATTAACTGCAGGATGAATAAAGGTTAAGTTTTAATCAGTTTGATAACACAGTAAACAAAATGGAGTCACTGAAATATTTACTACTGGAGATAATTTCTTTGAAAAAAAGTAGTGTCATATCCTCGCCCCCCTGCTCGAATTATAAAGTCCACTTGAATCCTACTCTACTTATGACATTTAACTTCCATTTTTCCTCTTAAAAAATATGAACAGTCACTTCCGTAAATACATATAGGTTTAAATTATCATTAATGTTTCATTGTAGGCATATGTGTGTATTTTCTTTAACAAAATACCTATTTTTTGACAGATAGATTCTAATTTTAATACATTTGTATAATCCTAGTTTGAGGCCCTTAACTTTCTGAACTTCCATTTTGCCACCTTTAATCAAGATCCTGGGTTAAGGTGCCTGGGAGGAGTGGGCTGAACAGCCATGTGCTTAGCTTGTGACCTTTTGAACTCTGGCTTAGGAGTGTGTCTGAGGAAGAGGTGCCTTTTTTCTTTCCACAAAGGCAACACCGTGCTATCCACTAACCATTTGCCTAAAGATGCTTTCTCTAAAATCACAGAAGTTCACATGGACTAGACACACTGCTTGTACAGAGTGGTCTGTTACATGAAAGAGGAAATGTAAACTGCCTACCACAAAGTCTGACACACAAGAGTTGCTCTTTCAATCATAGCAGTCAATCACAGATACATGAAAAATTAGGTTTAGTTTACTTTAAGATGGAAAGAGTTTGTATTAGGTGCTTTAGAAAAGTTTTGAAAATTGAAAACTAACATTTAAAACATTTAAACATTTATGATTAGAATTTTCTTTAAAAAATTTAAAAAGTCACAAAATACAGTTTAAAAATGAATCATTAAATATGAATGAATCATTAAATAAATCAATCAACAATAGAAAAATGGATAAGTAAATTTCATGATATAACTCAGAATAGTTATCAGCTCTTTAGGTACTAATTATAAAACATATTAAAAAGTGACAATAAATAAGCTGTCAAGATTTTAAATTTGAAGACAAATAGTGTATATTCCCTGTTAATAACTGCATTTGAACATGTTCATACATAAATACTGGTAATGCCATGATGAATATGAATTGATGACTATCATTACAGAGAGTCCATGCTGAATCTTTCCCTTATGTTTGTTTTCATGAATTTTTATTTCTTAAATTCCTTTTTAGCACCATCTTCTTGTCATTCACTTACCCTTCCAAAAATAAATACATTTGAATATGTTTAACAGATATCTGATTGTTCATGTTGGTGCACAAATATATATTCTATGTGTTATTCTAAATCTTCATTTAATTGTATTAGAATTTTGGGGGAATTTTTCATAAAAATGTATTTTTACATTCCACAGAGCAATGATATAGAAACACAGAATGCTCTATGGTGTGCCAAAAATTAGCTACATCCTACACACAGCTGTGAAGATTACCATAGACATTCGTATTCATTCCAGTTCATCTGTGCACTGGTATTTAATGAAAAATAAAAACTAAGCATCTAGTCAAAGATGCAAACTTTCTTTTTCTGTATTTCATGTTTTTTGAATCTTGACATATTTTAATAGTGGTTGTATATAAACAGTTTGCTATAGTGCAAAGCTAGTTATTTCATTAGCAAGAGACTTAAAATGCTGTTTGCGCCATTGAATTTCTCCAGCAAATTTATACATTAACTAAATATAATATTTCTTACAGGCTACTGTACACTCCAGTGTTTTGGTAGGAAGCATTTCAAAGTATCAAGTTAAATACAGCAAACCAATACTAACTCATATATTATTCTCAGATATATGTCATTGAGAAAGCAAGACATAAGAGGATTTTATCTATCCTTCCAGGATGAGGGCTGAGTCCTTGAGTCAACAGGAATTGCAAAGTAAAGAGAAGTAGAGAAGGCATTTTTTTAAACCCAGATTTAAAGCTTTACTGAATGAAAGCTTCTGCAGTATTATCAAAATAGCCTTGGTCATTACAAGCACTGTCTCACCAAGTTGCCTAGATCAAGTCATTCTAGACTGGTTATTGTCAGCAGTCATTTAGAGTTGAAATTTAAAGCTGTTGGGTATAATCACAATAAGACTTTAACCAGGGACTTGGCAACTGCAGAGTCATCTGTATTTACACCAGTAAGTCTTTGTCATGACTTCATATTGTATAGCTTCATTTTTTATTCTGACACGCTTTTATGGTCAGAATTCAAGGCAGACATAGTTAACTTAGTTTCTTGCCAGCTACATCTACTTTCATTTTTTTTAACCCTAGCACTTACCTGTTTTATGGTGACAATTTGAGGGATAAAGAACAGTATAATTTTTATTTAATACTTGTCTCTGCTGAGTTTCCAACAGGCAGACTATTATTTGAGAAAAGCAATTTGGGATATAATACAGTAGCTTAAGGGCAATGCTCCAAGAAATAGCTAATTTCATAAAATTATAGTTGTACAATAAATATACAATGTGATTTAGTAAAATATATAAAGATGTTGAACTGTTCATATCATCTTTTAAAATATAATTCTTAAAGAGTATTAAATTTAGAGTGAGAAACTTATTTCTATGCATTTCTGTTGGGCTTTCAAATACAAACTATTTTTATGCTTGAGTGAGATTAGGTATTATAAAGTAAAATTATTTGAATATTTCATATAATCTAAAATTATTTTAAACCTGTAATTTAAAACTAAAGAGAAGAAGTGCAGATAACGTTTGTAAAATACTTTGTAAAATTTAACATATTTATTTTTTAAGGATATTTTATCCTTGTCTTAGGGATACTTTCTGGTGTTTTCCTAAGGAGAAAAATTTAGACTTTACAAAATAGTTTAATTGGTTTAAACAGAAAAACATATTACATAAGCTTCCTCTTCACAATTTCAGTTTTTGTATGCTGGTTGTATTAGTTTTGTATTGTTGTATGATAAATTATCCAAAATTTCGTAGCTTAAAACCACACACATGTATTATCTCAATGTCTACGTGAGCCAGAGGTCCAGGTAAGGGTCTTACAGGCTCTAATCAAGGTATTGGCTAGTCTGAGTTCTCTTCTTAAGGCTCAGCTGGGGAAGAATTCAGGTTGTTTGGAAAAAATCATTTGGTTTTGACTATATGACTGAAGGCTCTGGCTTGACTTCTTAACCACTCGGCTGAGGCTTGCTTCAGGCATTAGTGGCTGCTCTTAGTTCCTTCTGCCACATGACCTCTTCATAGGAAGTTTAAAACACATCTGTTTGCTTTTTCAAGGCCACCAGGAGAAGCTATGTATACTAGCAAGATAAAACCTTACATCTGTATTGCAACGTAATCACAGGATTGATATCCCATCACCTTTGCCTTAGTCTATTGCTTACAAGCAAGTTATGATTTCTTCCTACACTCAAAGGGAGAGGATTATATAAGATATACTACTAGTGGCCTAGATATTGGGATCGTCTTAGAATCCTGCCTGCTATGCTGAATTAATTCCTAACGTATTTATCATATTCAGTTAGACAGCAAATTATAGCTGTATGTACACAAATAGTAATTTGGTAAAGTTGTTGAAGATTCTGAACATTCAAACATACTTTCAATTGGTTTAAAAATCTTATAGAACATTTTATATGTAAAATTATATACAATTCTATCAGAGAAAAACAAATAATATGAGCCCCATCAAACTACAAGCACTTTGATCACTTACCTGACATTTCTGAAACTAGTTGAGAAAAATATTTCCAAAAATAAACCAAAATAAATATTAAAAGAATTTCATGATAACTTTAAGCTACATGCAACAGAGGTGTACCACATACTGTAGGATAGTGGTTACTATAAATTGTACTTTTTATATAATTTGCTAGGAACTGGGTAACATTTTTTTCTCTTTACTGAGTAAAATGAAACTTCAAGCCAGCCTTATGTTGTCTGACTGCCTTTAATAGAAAGTTCCAGAAAAGATTACCAAACTATCCTTTTAGATTTCTTGAGCCTAAAATTATTACTACATACAAGGTTTACTTATTTATAAATATTGTAAATGTATAATATATCGATAATATTTATGTATAAATATGTACAAAGTATACATATAATTATGTTAGTATAAAAATTCACATATAAAAAAACACAAAGCTACTTAATAGATAATAATCAGATTATTCTGGTCAGGTAAAGCTTTCATTGTTAGACTTTAAATGATAAGACAAGAATAGACTTAAAATTATCTTCCTCACTTTTCTACATTGGCAGCTTATGGAAAAATTACCAGCAAAATATTTCACTAACTTTAAAATGGCCTCCGTCATTTCTATTTACAACATTAAAATTTTAAAATTTATATAAATTTTATTGTTCTTTGGAGGTCCCAGTTTCAGCAAATATTAGCAGAGCACTTTCTATACCAGACATAATATTAGATGTAATTATCTAAATATTATATTTAGATAAAATGAGACAAATCACCAATGTTTGCTGTAACCGAGACTGATAATCTATCACTTTTTTTATTTATGCTGGTTTCTCTTTAACTCATAATCACTATTTCAGACCACTTCAAGAAACACATTTTGAAGCAAAATTTTAAATAAATTCTCTTTCTGTCATTCTTTGTCTCTTGCATTCTCCTCCAAAAGCAGCCTTAGACAAGGGTGTTGAGGGAAAACTGCCATTTATGCGAAAACAGAGAGCACAAGTTTTAAGCATTCCCAAACCCAGTCCACAGAGAGAGAGGGAATAGAGTCTGAGTTACTGCTGAGCCCAGCAAGCTGCTTCCTTGCATGGCAGAGCAGATTGAAATCAGAGAAGAGGTGTTGACTAGATGCAGTCATTTTATTCACTTGTACTCTATCAAGTAAGTCAATAACCCAGGCAGTCTCATCTTTTAGCTGCTATCACCACCTTTTAGAGCCACCACCAACATGTGGATCCTAAAGAAAAATGGACAGCTGATTTGTTTCTTGGCAATTATTCAGCCAGTTCCAAAATGTATAAAATTTTCTTCCTTCAAATCCATGTTCTGCTGGAGTGAAGGAATTTGTAACTGCTTTACAGCTTGATTTAAAAGAGTTTCATAATTCCCATAGCAACAGATAACCATGTCACATATTTTGGAACAAGGTCAAGTTCTACTCCAGACTCAAAATGATATGACAGGATAATTCTGCTGTTAATGGAAACAGGTAGAAATGTAGAAGCAGGGATTCCTTCCAAGACATTATATCTTTAAACTCAAGTTCATTTTTAGGCTGATTTAACTCTAGAGAGAATTTAAGCGGCGGGGAAAGAAAAAGACACAGATTGCATTAAGAAGCTACCCTAATGCTGACAACCTGAGAAACAATACTTTCCATCCTGATCTTGACAATAAAATCTGATCTATGCGGCCAGATAAGAGAGTATAAATTACACTGAGGGATACTCTTTGCAAATTTTTAAGGTATGAATATTTTTTGGAAATTACTTAACCATAGGGTATCTTGCTCTATCATGTTAGGAAAGCTGATAGATTCTAAAATTGTCATAGATTTGTACCATCTTAATCCAGCCCTTATACTGTATCAACATTTTCAGTAATATCTTCCTAGATTTTGGCTTTACTTAAATGTATAGGTTAAATAAAGGAAATATAAAATTCAATCTATTAACATCACTGATTTCCTCTGTAATTCCTATACAATTCTGACAGTATCAATAAAACGTAGTTCTGAGAGAGTTCAAAAAAGACATTCTGGCAAACAACAAAACTGTGTAAATGCTGCAATCTTTAGCATTGCTATGTTAAATGCCAACATAGTACGAAATTATAAGTTTGGCAAATATATTTCAATAAAAATATAATGAGAATTCAGTCTCCTGTATAGGGGAATACTTATTATACACTACATACACATTGTATTATTATTATCTCATTTTCTGAAACCTCATTTTGTCTCAATCCATAGAAACACTATCTGAAATGCTGCATGTTTATTTATTCAATATTGAGTACCAACAATGTGCCAGGTAACGCTGTAGGGATTGGTAACACAGTAGTAAGACAGGCATGAATGGAGCATGTAAAAGAGCAGTTATTCTTCAGAATCATCTGGATCTTTGAAAGAGAAAAAAGAACAAAAAAATACTTTGTTGGACAAGGAAGTTGACTGTATTCTCAGTTTGCTCAAGCCAGAATTTTCCCACTGTAATCCCTTTGAATAAATGGAACAAATGAAGATAATTTTTTAGTCCGCTATGCTATTAGAATGTGTGACTCTAGCCATTAGTAGTTATAAGACTTGAACATACATTTTGGAGGAAACAACTTAAATATTCAGAGCAGGTACTTCTCTCATTTCCAATCTGATCAAACATTTAACATGCTTTCTTCTGAAAAGTGATACTTCGGTTGAATGTTTCTCAATGTGTGCTTTTAAATAGGCACAAGATGCTCCCTGCAAAAATGAGCACTCAGGATAATTTTCAAAAGTCAATAATAAATACAGTATGGATTATCTTCATTTTCACCCTTGGGACCTCTTGGGATAAGTAGGTCTGTGTTCAATGTTCAAGCACAGTAAGTTTCAGATTCTCATTCTTATCTCAGAAGTATTGTATTTGTTTTTTTATTTTTCATCTCATATATCAAAGAACAATTCCTCCTACTGTTACAGCTTGCTATGTGACCTAGAATTTTCCTTATGACAGGAGTAAAATGCCTGGAATATCCTGGCCTAGACTTCTATTAGGGAGTGAGTGCCTCTTGCAATATTGTGTCTTCCTGGTTTGCCTACTAATGTACCAAATATTGATATTGTACATCTTTCTAGACATAACGTCAACAAATTTCCTCCTCTGAAGGGAAAAAACAGAGATTTCACTATTCATATAATAAAATATATCACAAGAAATGATATACTTTAATACCTTGATGGTGCCCTAAGTCTTTTGCATTGATCCTAACATTTTTGCTGTACATCTCAGTCTAAAACAAGTGTCAGCTCCCAGAGTGTACAGTGAATGTGTTCTGTTAAACCGTATTAACAAAGGACCCCATTTGAAAATATGATGAGAGCTAATTTTATTTTCCTACTGATACAAAAAAAAAGAATTGTAATAATAAAGCTAAAATGTAAATTTGCAACTTAACTGAATTCTGAATCAAATGTTTTTCTTTTCAAAACATAGGCTAATTTTTGAGAAAACAGATTTGATTCAAGTAAGCTATGGATGATCTTCTAACTAAAGAATTCTTTTAAACGTAAATGCAATATGAAAATAGTATTATTCTTAGAATTCTAACTAAAGAATTCTTTTAAACATAAATGCAATATGAAAATAGTATTATTCTGTTCTGTAAATATCCCATTTTACAGAACAGAAAGAAGACTTCAGAGAAGTTAAATAATGTTGTGATTCTTTGTAACTACATTGAAGGGTTATTATAAAGACTAGATAAAAATCATACACAAACACTTTTGCATAAAGCCTTACCTGTTAGATATACATGTTTAATTTCTCTCTGTGTAGTCATTTATCCACTTTCTTAATAAGTGAACCTATTTTTTAAAATGAATTTAAATAAACATGTATGCATCCATTATTTGCTCTGTGCCACTCATTATGCCAGATTCTGGGATATAGTACAAGGGAAACTTAGTCTCTTATGTCATTAAATGTATGGTCCTGTTAAGATAAACATTGTAAAAACAAATGGAGGAATAAAGGACAAATTACACAATGTTATGGTGATACATAAATTTTCTTATAATATAAAGTTAATTTTTCAGGAGCTTGTGATATTTGAGATTTTAGGAACATCTATGAATTAGCTGGCATAATATATGTATGAAAGGTAGACTGGAAATAAAATTCATTTTTTCCAGCAGAAATATTAGCATATGAACAGGACATAAGTCTGGAGTGATTGTGACATGCTTTATTAATTAAATAGTGTTCAGAATCACTAAAATGTAGGTAGACAAGAGGAGAGTAGAATCAAATAAATTTTGAAAAGAAGTATGAGGCTAGATAAAACTAGATATTGAAATTATGTAAAGTGTGGACATTAAAGAATTTCGGAAAACAACAATGGATTCTAAGTGAGATGTGACTTAATCAGAAATCTTTCTCACATGTCAATCTGAGATGTGAGAAAATGGGATATTTTACAGAACAGAAAGAAGAGTTCAGGGAAGTAAAATAATGCTGTGATTCCTTGTAACTAATAAAGAAATGGCAAGTCCTTATTGTAACATAAAGGGTCTTTTCTGATCTGGTCATCCCTTTCTTCATCAGAATAAGGTCTTTCTGTTGTTCCCTTTATAGCCTATATATCAGCTATAAGACATTATTAGAGTTCCCCATTAACCCATTAATGCCTCAGGCTGCAATTTTTTTGAATTTTTGCAATCAGACCTTGGCATTGACCTTGAACAGTAGGATATAAATAATTCCCACATGCTTAGCGTTCCAACAATGGAACACTAGTCATAAATGGCCAAATATGTTTGTGCTTCTGAGTCTTTCCTCTTGTTTCCATCTGATATGAAACCATTTTCCTTCTTGACCTTCGTGCTAACTCCCAGACACTGGAAATTTTGTTTATTCCTTTGAATCTTACACATTTCACTTAAAGAGTTAACACTGTGATAGTGTCTTTGTCACCCAATTCTGGTCAAATGCCTCTCCTCTGTACCAATACCACCAATGCTCACCTTCATTCTAACATACATCACTACAGTTGACCCTTGGACAATAAAAGTTTGGACTGTGCAGGTCCACTTAGATGTGGATTTTTATTCAATAAATGTATTGATAATTTTTTGGATATTTTGGGATAAGTTGAAAAAACTCACAAACTGTGTGGCCTAAAATATTGAAAAAAATTAAGATAAAGGTATGGCAGGAATACATAAAATATATGTGGCTACTAGTCTATTATTTAGTGACATGAAATGTACATACTTCTATTATAAAAACTTAAAATTTATCAAAATTTGGGCACACAAACACAGACCATACATGGCACCATTCATAGTTAAGAGAAATGTAAACAAATGTAAAAATATAGCGCTGTAACTGCACAAAATTTACTGCTTTATATACTGTACTACAGTAATAATTTCATAGCCACCTCCTGTTGCTATTGTGGTGAGCTCAAGTGTTTGTTGTATCCTCTTAAAACACGATATGAGGTGGATCATCTCTGCATCAGCAGTTTATCTCTCCAGTAAATTGCATATCACAGTAAAAAGTAATCGCGTCAGGTTCTCATGTATGTTCATCACGTTTAATGCAATACCAAAACCGTGAATAACACCATAGGACCCATACAAAGTTGCACTAGTGATGCCAAAAGTACTTGCAGGCAGCAAAGTCATGCCATTTCAGGAAAAAGTGGAATTGCTTGATATGTACTATACAGATTGAAGTGTGCAGCTGAGGTGGCCCGTCATTTCTGACAGATGATTCATCTTGCAAACAGATGATAAACACAGTAAACTACTCTAAATGTATTTTTTCTCTCTTATGATTTTATTAATAACATTTTCTTTTCTCTAGCTTGCTTTATTATAAATATACACCCTGTAATACATATAACATGCAAAATATGTGTTTTTATCAACTGTTATCAGTATGTCTTCTGATCAACAGTAGGCTATTAGTAGTTAAGTTTTGGGGGAGTCAGAATTTATATGCAGATTTTTGACAGTGTCCATGTTGCACCTCTAACCCCTGTGTTGTTCAAGAGTCAATTGTATATAGCAAATATTTACATGTCTCCTCAATAAATTAAAAGCTCCTAGAGATCAGACACTATGTAATTCTCAACATTATTTTTCAGGTACCTTAGAAAGTGCCTGACTTATTGGAGATGATTACTATGTATTTATGTAGTATTAAATAAACAGATGCAAGAGCTGGGATTTAAGCTCAGATCTGTCTCTTAAGAAGCTCATGACTTCAGTATATGCAGACAATTGGTAACGGATATAAATGAAATATAGTAGATTATTTGGTAGTCTACAAATACTGAGTGAGGAGAAAAGACACAATTATAAAGTTAGAAGCATTTCAAGGAACTGTATTAGTTATTTAGAAAACAACTATTTTATAGCACAAGAAACGTAACATAAATCATGATGTTAAACTAGCCATGCTTGTTGCCATAATGTCTTTTCCAAAGGAAAATGAGAAACCAAGGTATTTTTCATGCCCTTTGATTTGTGTGGGCAGAAAAATAAAGCGGGGTTGTTTCAACATAATAATCTGTTCATTTTCAGGAGAATAAACAAAAGCCAAAGGAATTCACTTCTATTCATTCCAAAATTAATGGTAAATGAATTTGAATGTTTCGCAACAGAGTAGACTTTAGCAGACCTGCTGTAGGCCCAATGCTACAAAAATAAATTGAATTATAAATATGAAACTGTGGTCCAGAAATAATTTTTATATAGTTACAGGATAGATTCTAAAGTAATGATGTCCCTACCCAAGTCACTATCTAATGGCATGAAATACAACAGTTCTGAGCTACATTGACCTTACAGGTCCCTCCTCTTACTTCATGAACTGCAGTGGCCACTCAAGGAAAACTTAAATATTAGCTTTATCTTAAGAAAGACTAGTGTACACTTTCATAGATTATTGAATGAATTGTAGGATGTTCTTATTTAATTGAAAAGAAGGCAACCTAAACCTTAGTTATCATTTATGCCAATCTTTCAACCAGGACCAAGTATTGTTGTGGTTTACTCATTAAAATAATATTTCATGCACAAGAAATAATATTAAATCCTAACATTATATATGTAAAATACATTAAGAGAAATTTTCAGTAAAATTGGTCTGAGAATGTAGTGTCATACTTTGTGAAAATGTGCATGTTACACTACATTTGAACAATAGTCTTAGAAGCTGTAATAATAATAGCATAGCTGTCTTCCATAGAAAACGTGCCATGAATCTTTAAATATGTATTATTTTAGGAATGAGGAAACTGAGGTTGAATTATGCTAAGTTAATTTTCTAGGATAATGCAACTACTAAAATAGAGCAAGATAATCACTCAGCTGTCTTTAAAACCCACATTTTTACTCATCTCCATCAACTGTTTCAATGTCATAGAAGCCGAAAGGAATTCTTATTCATGAAAAAGAATGAAAGACAAATCCTGTGACCTAGGCCATCACCTCAACATTGCTGCCTGGATCTTTATCACTGAGATGATTCTATTAGTAAAATTATAAGTTAGATAGTTCTATGATGAGAAATTTACAGTAATTTCAATCAAGTGATTTGCCTTAAAATCATCTTACAAAGAATTATACGCTGTATTTTGGGGGTTATTAAGAGATCCATTTATATCATCAATACAATGTGTTCTCTCATAAAACATGTTCATTATTTCTTTTCATACATCTCAATGCTAAATTTACTAAGAGAATTACAATACATGACACTAACACCTAAAAGTTATTTTCATTTTAATAGTTGTATCTATATCTTACTAATATTACAATTCCCCTTATATTTACATATACATAAAAAGCATACTTTTAATTCTGTCTTGAATAATAATTAATTACTTATGTGAATAGATACCTCAGAGGACAGTATTAGGGAAGGGACAACATATTATTCTTATTTATATCCTCCCTGATCTTAGCATAAAGCTTAGTGCTTAGTAACTACCCTAAAGTTTGAAGTATTAAAATTCATAATTTGCATCTCATCTTTTTTCCTTTCTTCTATCTAGCCATGTAGTTTACATTATTTTTGTTTAAACTCCCCATTTATCACAATTCATTGATTAATATATAGCTTAGAATGTTCATGTGACACGTGTTCATTTAGATTCGGGATTTTTTAAGGAAAAGACCTAAAGACCTTTATTTTAAAGGAGAACAAAATGATTGATTAATCATTAGGGCATATTCAGTAAAATATTTAATGATTGCAAATTGTGCTTTCCAGACTACATGGCCACATCTACATCTATAGTGCCAGTCACAAATGTTTCTCTTACCAGGGTTTTTTTTTTTTCCTGTCACTTTTCTTATTAAAGGGCAGAGTGTATAATCTCCTTCCTTGGGCCTGGCACGGTGGCTTATGCCTATAATCACAGAACTTTGGGAGGCCAAGGCAGGTGGATCACCTGAGGTCAGGAGTTTGAGAACAGCCTGGCTAACATGGTAAAAACCTGTATCTACTAAAAACACAAAAAAATTAGCCGGGCGTGGTGGCGCATGCCTGTAATCCCAACTACTGGGAAGGCTGAGGCAGGAGAATCACTTGAACCTGGGAGGCGGAGGTTGCAGTGAGCCGATATTGGCGCCGTTATACTCCAGCCTGGGCTACAAGAGAGAAACTCTGTCCCCCACCAAAAAAAAATATCTTTCCTTGAATCTATGCTGGTTTGTTATTCTGAATGTAGTGGAAGTGACTGTAGTTTCTGAAACTAGGTGATAGAGGCATACATCTTCCATCTGATTCTCTTGAAACGCTCACTTAGAATCCTGAACTGCCATATAAACAGTCTGACTACTGCCATACTGTGAGGAAGTCCAAGTTAGGCCAGGCAGAGAGACTAAATGAAGAGTTTCTGAGATTACATGAATACAAAGATATGCCTGGATATCTCTTTCAGTTTTTCTATCCCACTCCTCTTTGGTTTTTGTTCCATCTACTATCTGACTGAAACGGAATTAGAGACCCTATGCCAGGATTTCTACCTAAGAAAACACGCAGAATATGAGAGATAAAACTATTTTTTTTGTCGCTTTAAGCCACTAAATTTTGAGATGATCTGTTACACAGCTATAATAAATGGAACACTGAGTTTTCTTAGAATAGAATATAAATTCTTTTTAAATTTTTATTTTTGTTTAATTTAGAGACAGGATGCCACTCTGCTGTGCAGACTGAAGTGCAGTGGGGCACTCATAGTTCACTGTAAACTTGAACTCCTGGGCTCAAGAAATTTTCCTGACTTAGCTTCCCAAAGTGCTGGAATTACAAGCATTAGCCACTGCACCTGACCTAGAATATAAATTCTTTCAGAACAGCATGTAGGGCTAACTATGTGCCTACCATTAATAAGCAAATATTTGCTGATGACTTGATTAGATATACCTCATTTTGGACATGGAAGTCCATTAATATTACATTGTGAATACTCATAACAACTAGTAAAATAGGGAAATACCAACTCTAAATATTACAAGCAAAAAAAATTTAATTGGTGTATCTAATATCTCTTGCTCATATTTTGGGTCTTTAATTCACAATGTTTGTTCATATTTAACCATTTTCAATTGGTTTAAATTTTAGAAACTGAAATTACTTTTTCTGTTTTTACAAATAATTGTTGACTTTCATTTTACATTGTTTGTTTAAAAAAACAAAGCTTATTTTTCTAATTTTCTCTAGTTTTAAAAGACTTCTAGATGTAACTAATGTCTATGATTTTGACCATTTTTCTGATCAAGGGTTAATATCAATATTACATTCATTAGGAAGGTATATTATATGAAGATTCTTAAAGAATATTACTTATTTTCACTAATGTTTCTCTGTAATTCTTACCATTAGTGTGGCATCCGATAAAATGTAATAGAAGGAGACTATCTCAGTCAATACATAATAAAAAATTACATCAAGCCATTACTCCCAAGGCAGAAAATCACTTCTTTTTATTTTATGTCTAGTATGTGCCTTTGGGAAGTGCTAAGTTCAATACATTTTGAAGCACATGTGGCTAGATCATGTAGATCATGACTAGATTATCTTCATTACTTCCTTCTCTGTGAAGAAAAAGTGTAGTTGCGTGATTATTCTAGAATGTTCATTCGCTTTCTTGTAGTTTATTCCATTATAATACAAAAACATATCATTTAACCTATGACAAAAGCATTTCTTTATTAAAGTAGTATCAACTGCTGTCAAAATAAGTTTTCTGGAAAAAAGATCAAGAAATACTCAAGAAATCATTATCAAAGTCTGTGATTATGCTACATGTGTAAATGTTTGGTTATCTTTCCCATAGAAACCATTTCAATAGTGACAAGGAAAATAATCTTAGCAGAACAGGAAACTTACTCACCACATCCATCTGATGCAATGAGATGTGTAACAATCCAGTGTAGATCTGTAACTACATTTGCATTCAGTCTTTGTAACTTACCATCTTGGGCCCTCTTGAGATAACTTTTTCCAATCACTATGTTCTACATGAAATGATTCACTCATCAGAATAAAGGAAGTTGTGTTTTTTAGAGTACATTGACATTCCTTTTGCTGCCAACCTCACTCCATACTGATGATCCCATTTAGTCTTGTAGGATGCAAGAATATGCCATTCTTTTATTTTTTTCTTTGAATCTTTTCAAGTTGTTCTTAAAGTTGACAGAAATTATGTTGATCAAAGTTGCCCCTGCCTGCTTTAATCACATTTAAAATCTTTCAAGATAATAAATAGATTTTAAATTCTGCCTTCCTTATAGCCTTTGTAAGCTTTTTTATTATAAGACTTTTAAAGGAAATATCATTTTATGCTAAATGTTGCTTAAATATCCTGATTTGTGGTGTTCAGCATTGTTTTAGAGTTCCTGTGAACACCATAAAGCAATGTCTACTTAAAGAAACCATGGTTTGCTAAATCAGACATTTACAGAGGATCAGTATTTTACAGTATTCTAAGGCCTAGAAAAATTCATATTTGTCCTTAAAGCCACAAATTATCAATTATTACCCTCCCCCACCACCATTAATGAGTTATATTAATTCCATATAAGGCAAAATTTAATCAAAATAATGAAAGTAAAATATCAGAGAGCTTTTAAAGGTATTATGCTAATATATCTTAGCTATTTTAAGAGAAATAGCTAAATATTTATATGGAAAATGAAACATATAATATGAAACACATGTGGTGAATATAGTACATCTTTTCCTCATTAAAACTACTATCAATTCTTGGTACTTCTACTTATCCAGTCTAGATGATTTCAAGAAAAAAATAAAAAACTATTTAACAATTGGATATAATGTAACCAGCCCATGATTTCCAGTTGAGGAAATAATATGAAACATATGTCTTTTTCATGGTAATGCAACCTGTGCATCATATAATCCATATCAGCATTTTTGAGTTCCAGGTTTGTGTGTATATATCTACAATGCAGTTCTAGACTATGCATCCTAGCTATTGTCAAATACCTAAGTATATTGTGTTTTGAGCACATATGTCAAACCCTGACTCAACTATGTCCATTAGAACCTCAAGACGTTAGGCACAGTGGCTATCCCACTGCTGTAGGGCCCCAAATTTATATAATTTTCTAACCCTTTTTAAGAAAAAAAAAATTTACAAAGGTAAAATTAGCTATTAAAGTGAATCTTTATTTAAAATAAGAAAACAAATCATGAGAAGTTACATTTTCAATAACTGTCACATACCATAAACATATATAGAAAAAATGTTTTTCAAAATAAATGACCACAGAGGACACAGATCTATAATGCATATTTTTTCTTACATTTTTGGTAGTATTATCTTTGATTGCCCCTTCACAAGACAGCAATTTTGTGATATTATTATCTGTAGTGAGAATTTAAAGGTAATCTGGTATTCTGGCTACCATGAATTATCTTTTGTTGTTGTTATCAATAGCTCAGAATTATATTTAGCTTCACAGCTATAAATTGTGAATACTGTCATGTTTGGTAGATTCTCTATCAAGTTTCATTTTGTAGGAACTCTAAGATTTTGGAGTTTTTAAAGTCTTTCTTTTTTTTGGTATGGTGAGCAATCTTAAACATTCTTCAGATTATTAGTTTTCATCAATTACTTTGCTATAGTTCCTCCCAAGGGTTTAGAATGGCACAAAAGATCAGGGCCACTGTTACCTAAAGCAAGTGAGATACTCATCTTAATATCATTTTTTGTATGTTTTAATTTATAAGGATACATAATAGTTGTTTAGATTTATGAGGTACAGTGACATTTTAATGCAAGCATACGATGTGCAATAATCAATTAGGGTAATTGGGATATTCATCACCTCACACATTTATTATTTATTTGTGTTGGTAACATTTCAAATCTTCTCTACTAGTTATTTTGAAATATACAATAAATTATTATCAACTTCACTTATTCTACTGTGCCACTGTCTTACTCCTTTTAACTATATTTCTGTGCCTATTTACCAATGCCTTTACATCGTCCCCTCCCGGCCTCTGATAAGCCCCATTCTACTCTCTGCCTCCAGGAGATCAAAGTTTTTAGCTTCCACATGTGGGTGAAAACATGGGATATTTGCCTTTGTGTGTCTCGCTTATTTCACTTCACATAATGTCTTTTAGTTCCATCATGCTGGTGCAAATTATAGGCATTCATTCTTTTTATGGGTTAACAATAGTCCATTGTGTGCACATACCATAATTTATGTATCTACTCATCTTGTGATGAAAACTTAGATTGTTTCTACATCATTGCTGTTGTGAATAATGATGTAATAAGGGTAGGGTGCAAGTATCTTTTCAATATATTGTTTTTCTTTCATTTGGATATATACCAAGCATCTGGACTGCTGGATCACATGGGTAAATCTATTTTTAGTTTTTGAGGAACCTTCATACTCTTTTGTTTAGCGGCAGTACTACTTTCCATTCCAGCAAACAGCGTACAAGTATTCCCCTTCCTTTACATCATTGCCAGCATCCATTGTTATCTGTCTTTTTGTTAAACATCATTTAACTGGGATGAGAGGATACCTTATAAATAATAAGATAAAAAGCATTTTAATATATTTATTTATTTTATTTTTAAGATGGATTCTTGCTATGTTGCCCAGGCTGGAGTGCAGTGGCAAAATCTCAGCTCACTGCAACCTCTGCCTCCAGGGTTCAAGCCGTTCTCCAGCTTCAGCTTCCTGAGTAGCTGTACTTAATGAGAGTGTGCCACCACATCTGGCTAATTTTTGCATTTTTAGTAGTGACGAGGTTTCACCATGTCAGCCAGCCTGGTCTCAAACTCCTGAACTCAAATTGATCTGCCCACCTCAGCTTCCCAAAGTGCTGGCATTACAGGCGTGAGCCTGTAATGGGTTAATATATTTTTAAAAACTTAATCATATAAACACACACACACACACTTTATTTTCACTTTGCTCAGGCTCCAGTATGGTCTTGCATGGCACTGCATGACAGTAAACTGCTCCTCAAGTTCAACTTGGGTAGCTTCATGTTAAGCTTTCCTCCTGAGAGATACTACTACTATTATTATCATACAGCAAGAAAGACTCATTGGTTTTGTAATGTCAAAAGCTTATAACACTGGTAACACTCCAGCACTGTTCTGAGAAGTTCATAGCTGTGTCACACTTACTCCCCACAACCCTGTGAAATAAGCATTTTTATACTCTTTTTTTTTAATGTTAAATTAAATGAAGAACAGAGGAGCCCGAGTAATCATAAGCAGAAGTATCAGACTTGAATCTAGTTTCCTCTGATCATAAAGTCAGAACTACTAATGGCTAAACTGTATTGCTGTCTAATAATAATTTATCTTGTCAGTGAAAAATAAGCCAAGTAATAACAAATCTTGTATCAATTGGTGCTATTCTACTTCATTTTTCTGCAATGAAGGCTTACTGCAGCATATAATTTTTAAATTAGAAAAAAAGAATGGAAATTGTGTATAACTCAAAAAAGATTAAAAATAATTGTTCTTGAAAAACTTCATGCAACGCAAGAAATAATATTTGATTTAGATTTTTGTAAAAAGCTTCTTTAAACAATATATGCATTTTTTCTTTCCTGCATTCTCAAGGTTGTAACAGAAAAGACGAATTTATGTTTAATGTTTATAAATCCACAATTTGTAGAGAATATTATCAAGCTCTGCCATATTCCTACTATCAAAGCATATTAACACTATCTTTTTATTGTTCTGAAGTTTCTAAGGCAAGTCTGAATGCCAGTGGAAGAGTTTCTGCAGGATTGCTCTCATAAAACTCAAGAGGTTTTATTTCTTTTCTTTAGCTCTCATAGTACCTGTATAAATTCACCATGTGTTTATGGATTCCAGAGTACTGCCACAGGATTTAAACATGTGTATAATAAATAAATGTGTGAAAGCCACTATTACAGGGATTGTTAAATTTTATAATTTATATAATGATCAGGAAACCAGAAGTAAAAGTCCTTGTTTGACCCAAGTTACTGTTATTTTCCACGACACATCAGAGAAGAAAAAAGAACTGTGGAAAAGATGTCAGGCATCTTGGATGCCTACTTTGGTTAGACTGAGGCTTTTTCCCACCCACTACTTTGAAGAAAGAGCACAGATCAGGCTGCATAAGTAGTCAGGAGGCGCTCTCCAGCCTCTGCTGTCATTTCTGTTGTAAAGAACAAGTTCCCAGAGAACAAGTTCTGCTAAGACATGGTTTGTCAATTGATTATTCGACGATTAGGAAGAAATGGGAGACAAAAACACAGCAGATGCAGTTCTGCCTCATTCCCCTGACCTGTTGGAAAAGAGCATACTCCAGCAGCCTGGATTTGCTCTTATTTGTTTCCATTCAAGACAAATGATAGGTCTTTTTTTAATCCAAAAGCTCAGAGAAAATCCACAGGGAGGAAATACATAGATGGAAATAACACCACTTTTACCCTCAAGATGGGAAAATATTACCTTATTTTATCTTCCTTTATTATAAAAAATAAATAAATAAACAAATAAAAAAGCCTACTTATACAATTTAAATGTTTCATTTTGGATAGGTGTCTAACCCCAGCCACCTTGACTAACTAGCACTTAATATGTTCATTTTTTTCACGCCAGGATATGTACTTAATTAATGATATGAACATGATCCATAGTGTACTTAAACGTAGAAAACATCAGTTAAGTACCATATTCTCGATAATGTATTTATTATGCATGGAGCCTCTGATATTGAATGATTCTTTGATCATGTAAGTCCATTATGACATCAAATTAAAATTTAGTATTCCAAACTTTCAGATAAAAATTTTAATTCTATGGTGGAATGAAACATTGCCTGATGCCTTCATATAGACTTAGTGGATAGTGTTTCTGTATATATACTATAACTTATTGTTTAATATCTGTATCCCCTACACTGTAGATACCTTGCCTTTTTTATATTTATACCACAGGAACTTAGTAAAAGGCCTAATTTTCTTATTAGAAAGTCAATAAATGTTTTTTAATAGAAAACAATGCAATCAGTCTGTAGGTCTGATATCTGGAAATTTTCAATCAGCTATATTGCTTTGTGATTTTTTCCTGACATAATAGTTTACTGAAAGTATGGTTAATCATATCAAAGTTAATTAAGTTCAAAATGGATTTAAAATGGTATATGTGTGAGGAGAATAAAAGATGGCAAGATTCAACTGAAAGGAAAAAATTGAAATGAGATTAGCATACCCAACAGAAATAATTTATGGATCTATTAAAGCACTATACCATATTGTGGAGAATACACACACACACACACACACACACACACACACATACACACACACACACATATGTATGTGTATGGAATATGAGAAAAAAGGAGTTGGAAAAATCTAACTTCGCTTATAATTAAAAGCAAAATTGCTGTGTCAGGGTAAAAATCTCAAGTAAACATTGGGTCATAATTTTCTGTTGTACCATACAAATAACCTGTAAGAGTTTAAGCATGCCAAGACTCATTGTTTTTAAATCTACACTGAAAATATAATGATGGGACATTAAAAGTTTCCCCTTACCTAAATTATCAAAGATGGGCTAATAATATATACCAGAAAAGGCAAATATGAAGCAAGTGTATTACTGAACACTATTCCTTCCCTAGAAGGTATCACAAATTGTTCCTAACATACTTTTCTACTGAACTTAAATGCAGACTTCGAATTTTGGACACAACACCTTGTACAACCACAAGCAATCACTAGGAGTTGTCTATTGAGATGAGATATATTTGTTTTTCCTCCCAAAAACACACCAAAACATCCTGGTTGAACTTCTGTGCATGCCAGGAGCCTGGTTCCAAGTGCACATATGGGAATACATGTGTTGTAGGGAATGGAGGCCAGGAAATGTCTTATGATAGCAGATGGCCAGATAGCCAGTTCACCTCTGGATGACAGTGGCTACTCTTAACAGGAGAGTGATGTCAGCACTAGCAATGTCATTGATATGTCTCAAGTGTTCTCTCAAAGAAATGCCACTCAGTATGAAGTCTCTCCTGAGTCCACTAGCCAGAATACAAATATTTATAATAGTTTCAAATGCTTGCTCAAGTGATACTGGAGTGAACACTTTATTTTCTAAAAATTGTTAAACTAACAGCAGATGGTAACATTCAATAATTCTAAACTGGGGAGCGTAGGAAATAGTGACTACAAGATGATTCATTGAAAATCTTTTTATTAGCCTCTGGAGTCCTGATCTTAAAGTGCCAGCCAGGCAAAGTGGCTCAAGCCCCCAGCACTTTGGGAAGCCGAGGTGAGCAGATCACCTGAGCTCAGGAGTTCGCGACCCGCCTGAGCAACACGGTGAAATCCTGTCTATACTAAAATAAAAAAAAAAAAAAAAAAAAAAAAAATAGCCTGGAGCGGCGGCGTGCGCCAGTAGTCCCAGCTGCCCGGGAGGCTGAGTTAGGAAAACTGCTTGAACCCGGGAGGCAGTGATTGATTGAAGTGAGCTGAGATCGCCCCACTGCACTCCAGCCTGGGCGACAGAGCAAGACTCCGTCTCAAAACGAAAACAAAAAGTGTCTTCATTCTGCTGATTTTCAATATTGTACTTTTTAATTTTAATTATTTTCGTAAATTCTGCAAGATAGTGAGATAAAAAGCAATTTTCAGGACACAGCCTCTTAAATCAACTACATTTCATTCCCTTTTCTCTCCATCGGGAGCAGAGTCCTGATTTTCAACATAGAAGATCTGGCAGAAAACAACTGCATCTTATTAAAGTGCCTGCTGGGCTTACTGAAACTTTTAAAATTATTGTAGAGCTAATCACCACATTCATTTAGCTGGCAAAGACAACAGATATTTAGTATATCTACCATGTTTCAAGTTCTCTGAACATGATGCCCAGCAAAGTCTAAGAAAGCAAATTTTCAATATTAGGTAATTTGGAATGGGGGTTTAAAAACATTTTTCACAGGTGATGAAACAAGTTTTTATATGAATCAATTATACTTTCCCCACTAAACTTCTTTTTAAATATTATATACATACATATACATAATCTTACATTATGTAAATAGATATATAATCTTATATGCAAAGATATATATTTATTCAACTGAATAGCTTATTCAGAAGGCTTTCTTTTGCTCTTGGATATTTTATAAATGCTGCGACTTATCAACTACCGTTAGTACTGATGCCTTGGATTAATTATCAACGAGGTTATAGGGAAGCAGATGTTTTGGATATAGTTTCAGTAAAATTTTCAGTATGTTAGGAGCATTAATATACCTTGGCTTGGACCCATACTTCCCATTCCTAGAGTGTAGGAGAGATCATAAGGCCTGAGATAACATTCCAGAGTTGAATAAAAGACAGAAAAAGTGGAAATAACCTTCTCGGGGTTCTAAAAAGTAGTAAATGGTAGATCCAAAATGCAAATTGAGGATGTGATAATCTGTAATGTCAAGCTTTTTATTGTAATTCAATTTATGACTTTAATTTATGACGGTGAGCCATAGACTTGACTTCTGGATAACTATTTCCCTCAATCCTGCTCATTACTGTTGCACAAGATATATGCATGTGTATGTGTATATATAATTTTTTGCCAGGAAAAAAATATAGTTATAAATAAAAATGATGGTAATAATGCATTTTCTATATTCTTAATTTGTTTAAACAAGAGCTTTTCTTGAGTACATTCATTCATTCAATTATTTCATTCATTACTTCCATGAATCCACTAAATGTTGATTTTAAGTAGCTCCCATATGTCAGGCATAGCTCTATGTAGTGAGATACAACACTAAAGCATGACAATATAGTCAAATTTGCATTCTAATGGTAGAAACGAAAAATAAACAGACACATATTACAGGTAGTAGCATGTGTTACCAAGAGAAATAAAGCAGGGTAAAGAAACAGAAAGCCTTAAGTGCTATTTTAGATAAGGCGTTCAGGGAGTCCTTTCTCAGATGAGAATATTAGCAGAGGCCTGAATGTACTACGCAATTCAGAAATCTGATAAAGAAAGTTCTGGCTTGACACATCCTCTAGTGGAAAGATCCCAGAAGACCTGAGAACATAGCATGTTAAAAAACTGCTGGAAGACAGGATATTAAGTGCACAGTTGAGAAATGACAAGCGGGACAGGAAATTAGGTTTTCAGGGTAGCTTTTGTACACAGGCCTTGTAGGTAAAGACTAAATACTTGGATTTTACTTCAAGTATGATGAACAGGCATTGCAGTGTTTTCAAAGATTTACTCCGGCTCTTCTGTAGTGAAGAGAAGTCATAATGACTAATAGTGGTACAGTAATGGTGGTGAAGTGGAAGCAGAGAGGTAGATGAGAGGTCAGTTAGTAACTAATATTCCCATTCTAAAGCTACAATTACGGAACTCTAACCAATATTACTACTACTACTAATAATAATGCCAACAAAAAGATCATACTGGTAGAAGTTAATATCTTACGAATGCATCATTGATGTCTTGCACTGCTCTAAGGGTTCTATATGTAAAATCTTAAGAAGCCACCCCTACAATACTAGCAGAAAATACTACATTTATTCATGTTATTCAGTGAATAGTTTGAAGCATCTAAAAGTTAAATAACTTGCCGATATTGGACATGTAATAAACGATGCAGCCAGAAATTAAACTTAGCTTGCCCAAATTAAATTTTTGTGCTCAACTTCAAAGGCGTTGAGTACTTACTCTGCTTCAAAATGTTGTCTGTGCATTTCATCACTAGGCTTCCACATATTCATGTGTTTCCTAGTTGTTTAACTCACAAAAACACAATATGGACCATTTGGGCAGTTTTAATTTATTCCTGTTGTTTTCATGTTGTTTTGAATAAACTCTGCTTTCATTCTCAAAAGCATCAAACACGATTCTAAATGATATGCACTCCACAGCCAAGATTCCAAGATGTTTTTTCATTGTTGTTGGGCACTATCCCATCAATAAATGGAGTATACCTATAAATATTATTCTAAATGTGGAGAAATCTCCCATCTATTTACAAAGATATATTTGTTCCTTCGCTCCATTATTTGTAGTGTCTCATGGAAGAAGGCTTGCAGGAAGAGAGTTCTCAGTTTTATTCAGGTTATCCAATTCTATTATCTCAACATTGAAACATCGAAGTCTACTTTGAATTATAGTAACACTTATTACTATAGTATAATAACACTTATTACTATAGAAAAAATGTTAAAAGTAAACAGCAAGACATGTCATACATGTCAACACAGAGACAAAAAATATTCTATAATGATGAAAAAGAACTCCAGCAAATAAATTGTCTGCTTTCCACAACTTCCAGTACTTAAAATTAAGAAGCAAGAGCTTCATAATGGAATAGTTATCAACAAAATAATACAACTATACATTAATAAACATTTTCACAAATAATTTGTATACCTTAGCAAAAGGTGATTGTGCTTATAGAAAGTTAATTTACTCTTTGGAGAACTAGGCCACCACTATGCATTTGTGCCTAGTGCTTAATTTTAAATTCTAATAAATATAATCACTCAGTACAGAACTTCTATTTAACTTCCTGAAAATCGAGATTTGGATAAAAGCTACCTGATCTATCAAAAAATTATGTAAAGCATTTTTTCATGCTCTTAATATTTTTGTGATATTTATGGGAACATAAAATAAAAACATTTTGGAGTGACAGCAAAAGCTTATTTTCAACATTTGAAATAATTCATGCAAGTCAGATATTAAATAAATTTCAAAAGACACATTAGTATATTTGTAATTACAATAAGGTATAGGATTTAATAATTTCTAAACAATCACATTTTTTTTTAATTTTACCAGTTTTTAACATTGTGATGTCTGCTAACTTGTGAGAATACATTTATAACTTACTCCAAGTGGAGATGTGTTCTATACACAACTCAAATTTTCAGTGTTTGTGTGAACCATATACTGCAGCTTTGGAAATACAATGGCTAGTTAAGAAGCAAATGGGCAGTTGGTGAACACAACATCATAACCAGAAGCTAAATCACACATGGGGAAAATTATCTTGAATTTCACATGTCAATGGGCATATTTTCATTTCTGGAACAAATTACATTTTTAAAAGATAAATTCAATTATACATTATTTAGTTAGTATTGGGATTTTACTACCAGAAAAAGGCATTTATTACATGATCAATTGGCCATAGTACTTCACTTACCCCATTAATAAATAAAAGATATAGTATAAAGACTTTATGAGAGAGCCTCAAATTTAAGACAGATACATAGACTTACAAGAGCTCGGGGAAAAAATAAAATAATAAATCATAACTAAACTAGTAACTTGATACACAACCTAAATTAGGATAGATATTTATGTGTCTATTTCGGTGTATTTTCCTCGGTGTTTAAATACTTTTAATTCAGGAAATAAAAACTTGTTTACAGTTTTTATTGCTTTTGAAGTATCTACATTTCTAAAGGTTCTTTTATGTTCCAATTCTCTATCTTGATGCCAAGATGGGCTCATGAAAAACCTAGTTGCACAGCTGATGTCCCTGTTGGCTGTTAACACAAAGAGACTGATTTGGAACAGGCTGAGGAACCCCAGGAGAAGCTTTGGCAACGATATTCCATTACTGCCCATCTGAATCAGTCACAGCAGACTGGTCAGACCTGAATTAACTTTGAGCGCAAATAATCAATGGACTCTATAAATTGAGAATATGTAAATTTTATAACATGTCTATTTTAAATGGCAATTTTATTTAGATATATAAATACGCAGAGATTTTGTGGATATGTTTTAAGCAGCAAAGTGAAAACACTAGGTGTAGTAAACAATTGCCTTTGCAATATAACTCTCTTATGAAAGGTTAAGGTTACTTTCCTGCCATTTATGCATTTCCACGCCCATATGCTTACCATACTGAAGATCAAACATGCCATTTAGTCTTAATCCTGGCCAGTACATTTGCATGGAAATAAAAATTGTGTTTCCTGGTTACTGACTTCATTGCCCACAAAGATATGACTCTAGTCACCAGCACAACCACACAAGAAAATATAGATGGTTCAGTTTGAAATTATTACCACTAACAGAAAAACGAGGAACCTGTTTTTACTTGATAATTAGTGCAATATGACAAAAACATTAACTCTGTTAACTGATAAAAGTAGAATTCCATTAAGAATGTTATGAATGATGAGATAAATATCACAGAAGTGGTGACACTATAGGTCATTAAGCATTGTAAATGAAAGAGAGCTCAAGAACTTCTAATCTTTATGTTGCATTTTACAGGTAAGAAAACTAAGACTTTTTTTTGCAGGGAGAAACTACCAGGTATATACAGCTACTAAGTGGCAGTTCTATCACATATGTTATCTCATATAATTATCCTAACAATACCATGATACATTTGTCATTAGTCATGTGTTACTGATAGGAAATACACCTTCAAAAAAAGATCAGAACAGTTAAATTACTGTCTTTTGATTGTATCACTATTAAGATGCAGATATTACAAAGTATCATGATTAATTTTGTTTATTAACTTGTCTAGGCAATGCTGCCCATTTGTTTTGTTAAACATTAGACGTTTCTGTGAAGGTATTTTTTAGATGTAAGTGACATTTATAAATAGTAGCTTTGGGTAAATCAGATTACCCTCCACAAGGTGGGTGGATTACCCTCCACAACATGGATCCAAACTGTTGAAGGCCTTAAGAACAAAGACTAAAGTTCCTGAAAAGGGAGGAATTCTGCCTCAAAACTTCAACAGTGGAATCTTGCCTGAATTTCAGCATGCTGGCTTGCACCATGGATTTCGGACTTAACGTTTGTCTGAATTTTCAGCCCTGCAACTCTGCCCTGCAGATATTGGACTTGACAGCTTTCACAGTCATGTAAGCCAGTTCCTCAAATCAGTCTCTCTCACTGCTGTTCTTACTCTTGCTCTCCCTTTAATTAGTCTTTCTATCTATTCTATTGGCTCTATTGCCATGGAGAAACTTAGATAATACACAATGTGATATAAAATTGTTGACAATCAATATACCATGGGTACCAACCAATTAGAATGAATGCTAGTCTTAGTTCATGGGACTCTTGAAGGCTTCCTTTTATGTTGGGATTTTCTTTTCAGTGTTTGATCGTGGGTAGACTGAGTGTTTGGGGAGTCAGGGGAATTGACTAATTATGAATGAGGACTAAAATATTTTAACATTTTTAACAACTAATATGCCCAAATTATTAGGCTCTTGAGCTTCAGAATAGGAGAAACCTGCTTTGGTTATGTTAATGATACTGGATCAGTTACTATAACTTGTTAGTCTTAATTTCTTCATCTATAAAAGGGAGATATTAATAACACTCATGCTAAATACTAGAATGGATAGCCAGTGCTTAACACATTGCCTACTATCAAATAGCAAAAAATATCTAATATTATTATTATTACGAACATTTTTTTTTTAAGATGGAGTCTCACTGTGCTGCCCAGGCTGGAGTGCAGTGGTGCAATCTTGGTTGACTGCAACCTCCGCCTCCCGGGTTCAAGCGATTCTCCTGCCTCAGCCTTCCAAGTAGCTGGCAAGCCATCACACCTGGCTAATTTTTGTATTTTCAGTAGAGACAAGGTTTCACCATGTTGGTCAAGTTGGTCTCAAACTTCTGACCTCAGGTGATCCACTCGCCTTGACCTCCCAAAGTGCTGGGATTATAGGTATAAGCCACTGCACACAGCTTATTACTAGAATTTAAACTCAGTTCTGTAATAATTCACAAAACTCATATTCTTACAATATGTATGATAGCTGTTAAAAAAGAAAAATAAAGCGAGAAAGACACAAGGAAAAAAAGACAGAGAGATACAAGAAAAAAGAATTTTCTCCTTTAGAATATTTAGGATTTTTAAGGTATAATATTGAAACAAACACACTATACTGTAGATTTTATGCATATTTAGGATAGCTTATATGGTCTTTTTAGATAGCATTTAATGACCCATAATTATTGAAACATTGAAAATATGCTACTTTTGCACTTGTCCAGCCTATTTGTGAAAATGAACGTTTTTTAAGTGGCAATATTGTTTCAAAAAGTGTTTGCCTTTCTACTCTAGTATGTGCTATGTTAATCTCTGACCATCTTAGCTCATGCTGATACAACACCCATTGTATTTTTAACTTTTAAAAAATCTGCTGAGTATCTCTATTTCATACAGTACATGGAGTGAGAGTTAAAGGTCAATTAACTGCGTTGTTCATGTCTTGTGGTTTCTTACTGAAGAATGTGAAGATACAATCGGGAGTAAAAACCATCTTGGTGAAGCTCAGTGCTCTCATCGTCTGAAGAGCAAGAGGATGATAGCTTGGTTACCCATTTATTATAATACTATGTTGAAAAGAGACAATAGCACAATAAGAATTTCAAAGAACACTATTAGTAGACTTAAGCAGGAGAAGGAATAGAAAGCATATCCTCATGATTGCAATGAATTAATTCTAGAGTTAATATTAATATTTTTAAAGTGTCAGCATTTGTCTATAAACCCACAAATTTGGCATTTATGATATAAAATGTGTCTGTTGGCTTTGCCAAATTGAGAAGCTTCCATTCACATAAAAATTCTTTTTCTCTCTCCTCCATCTCTCCTTCTCATACACACACAGAGTCTTTTTCAAATACATCCCTATATGTATGCATATGTAATTTCTATAAGTATATACATATACTCCCACAATCATAGACACAGTCCTCTAATACATATCCTCACTAAGACATACACCACTAACATACACATCCCCACCTTTATGCACATGGAAACCAACATACACATTCCAAACAATAGGCATTTCCTTAAAAAACACACTTCCATGCACACATACCCTCGATCACACAATTCTTGTCCATTACATATCAAAAATAACTCTAAAAGACAATATTACAGCATTCAGAGGAAATTCTTCAAGATTCAGAAAAAAATACATAAAATTGTATAATTTAAAATCGCATCGCAGAAAATTTTGAGATATGTTTCTGTAGATAGAATATAGAATCTTTCAAATACCTGATGAAATAAACTGTCACTTATAAATGAAGAAAGATAGATATAGTATTTTTAAAAACTCCCAAAATAGAGACAAACAAACACACAAAAACTAAATGGAAACATTCTAAACCTCTTTAAAATACACCAGTGTTAGCCCACAAACACAATATCATACTTTTTAAAGAAAAAGGAAGATTTATTGGTATAAAAAAACCAAAGGTTTTATTGTAACACAAAAAGTTCCTAATTCTATATTCTATAGTAATTGCAGAAATTATTATAGTAAGTTAAAAAAATTATGAGACTCATCACCAATGTCTAAACATCTGCAGAGAAGAAAATTAAAGAGTTAGTGGAGAGAGATGATTAAAAAATTAGAATTGAAGAACAGAGTCTAACACTATCTGACAGTTTAAAAATTCCAAGGCTTCATACTCAGTAGACTGAATGATCTAAAATGGAGAGCATTCCTGACTGGAATAAAATAAATATCAAGGTTGAGTGAAACTTGTTTTAGTACATTTAATAAAATCTCAAAAGAAAGGACAGAAACATGATCTCGTTACACACACGCACACACACACACACACACAGTCATACCTGTACAGTCTTCACTGAGCATTATCTTCAAAACAGAAAAAAATATATTTTATATTTGTTGAGCAGAACTAATCCACCCTATATTGGAATTTTTACACAGTTGTAATAACTAAGCAATAAATAATAGCCTTGAAAATGGTGTGACTCTACGTGTGTGTGAGTCTGTGTGTATTTTTTTGAAAGAGATATAAAGAATCTAGTTCACAAAAGTACTAGCTAAGAAAAAAAGATATAATCTCATGAATATTTTTCACACTAATTAGTACTTTAATATCATGAATAAATTAATTCAAAAAAGATAATAATAGACTGAAATAAAGAGAAAATTACAGTGTTAATAAATGGTTTAAAATGATACCATTGCAGAACTAATAAGTAACAAATAGAATGACAAGCTGAAAATTAAACTACTGACAAAGGGGTAAAGTTTGAAAAATAATCAAAATGAGTGAAAACAGAAAAGATCAAATAATTATTGAGAAGATAACATATATAGGGCAACAATAGTCCAACATAAAATTATTGTTATTATTTAGGTAAAAACTCTAACAAATGGAACAAAAAGCTGTTGAAATACTTCAAGGATAATTTTCTGAAAAGAAACAAATGAAGAATATTTTTGGGAAGAGAAAACCATATTTTAGAAATGTTAGATATAAATGATAATACAACACATTTACATGAAAATATTGAATAACAAGTATAAATACGTTTTCAATTATCCAGAAAAAAACTACATTTCCTTGAAAAGAAAAATTTAAACCATGTTGAAAGTTTTTCAAAGTTATAATCAAAACTAAAATTTAGCAGACAATGTCTACGAATTTCTAGAGGAATCAGAGTATGCTCTAAATATGTTACACCCAGTCGGGAAATTGTTTTTGTATAAAGTAAACAAAATAAAAACAATAAAAACTAATGTAATTCCCATGAGACACATACCCCAATATACACCCCCAAACATACACATGCTAATTAAGACAAATAATAAACTCAAGCAGTATTAGAATATTATGGTTAAAAAATGAAAAGTGAAATTTGAGTCCAACTAAATAAGAATAAAACCTGGAAATTATTATCTCAAAATTGATTTTAATTGTAAACTATTACAATTTTTAAAAAATAATGTGATGTATAAAATTGGAAAGTGGGGAAAAGTAAGCAATTACCATCACAATTTTCCTTTGAAGGAGTCAATCTACACTATGTAATTTAAAATGTAGTCAGAAATAGAGTGATGTCAGCAAAATGGAAGAATAGGAGGTCCCCTGCTCATAACACCACTACAGCAATAATTTGGCAGCCATCCATGAACAAAAGTGCCTTTGTGGAAGCTTTAGAATCAAGATAGGAGGTTGCAAAACTTTGGTGACATACAAAATAGAGGAGGGTTGCTTTGAAAAAGCAAATCTATACCTAAGCTACCAACTGTAGTCCTGGCTACAGACCCAAAACGGTCCCATCTCATTGTGGAGGGACCAACAAATGAGTGACTTACACACATGCTTTGGAAAACAGACCTGTTAAACTCAGTCCTGGATGCCGAAGCAGACTGTGACCTGACTCCAACCCCTCTCAGTCATAACCTAGGAACATCTTTGCCCAGCCAGCAGTGTGCTAGAATACATATTTATCCATGTCCTTTGAAGGAGGTTCACCAAACTTAGTCAAACTATAATACTTGATGAGGTCCTGTATCCTGTAACACTGTTCTAGTCCCTGCCAGCTAGAGCCTGTGTCTGGAATCAGTCCTGGTCACCTAGTGATACGGTTTGGCTCTGTGTCCCCACCCAAATATCACCTTCAATTGTAATCCCCACAATCCCCAAGTGTCAAAAGAGAGACCAGATGGAGATAATGCAGTCATGGGTACAGTTTTCCACATGCTGTTCCTAGGATAGTGAGTGAGTCTCATGAGATCTGATGGTTTTAGGAAAGGCAGTTCTCCTGTACTCACATGCCCTCCCACCTGCCACTATGTAAGCGATGGCTTTGTTTCTCCTTCATCTTCTGCCGTAATTGTAAATTTTCTGAGGCCTCCCCAGCAATGGAGAACTGTGAGTCCATTAAACCTTTTTTCTGTATAAATTACCCAGTCTCAAGTATTTCTTCATGGCAGCATGAGAACAGACTAATAAGCCTGGAAACATACCAGGAGACATGCTTATTTGTGTTACTAGAGGCAGACCTACCTAACTTGGTATACTAGCAGATTCTTAAATGGCCATGTAACCCAGATACAACCCTGCTCAGCTGCAGTCTAGGAGTATAGCTTCCCATGCTCTTGGAGGCATGTCCATCTATGTATCTAGAGGCAGCCCTGTCAATGTTAATCTCAGTCCAGATCGTGAAGCAGCCCTGTAACTTGGTTTCAGTCCCTCTCAGCTACAATCTGAAAGTAGTTCTGCATGGCCAGAAATCTGCCTAGTTACCCAATAAGAAACCTCATAGGGACCAGGCAGGATTCATGCCCACACAGCCCTCTGGTAATATGTCCGCCAACCATGAATCCCATTGCAGACTACACAAAGGCTCTGTGACCCAGCTCCAATCCCACTCAACTGGGATGGCAGAGACGATCCTATCAGTCTGAGAATCCATCAAGAAATGATCTTTAACTGCTAAAAACCAGTATGTAAAGGCTAAACGAAGTTTACTGCTTCAAACATCAATACAAGGCTGTAAGAATTACAAAAATACAGGCAAACATGATACCACCAATAGAAACTAATAAAGCTCCCATAACTGACCACAAATAAAGTGAGATCTATGAATTATCTGACAAAGAATTCAAAATAATTACATTAAGGACACAGATAAACAGTTAAACAAAATCTGAAGAAAAGACAATCCATAAAAAATAAAAGTTTAATAAAGAAATAGAAACCATTAAAAGAGATTCAAACAGAAATCTTGAATCTCTGAAGCTGAAAAATACAATAAAAGAACTGAAAAAAATTAATACAGATCTCAAACAATTTTATTATGCAAAATAAAGAATTCATATTCTTGAAAACTGGTCATTTAAAATTAGCCAGTTGAAGAAATAAAAGGAAAAACAGTAAAGAAAATTTGGAGGATCCAAGGACACCATCAAGCACACAAATTATGCCTTATGAAAGTCCCAGAACAATGAGAGAAAAAAGGGTAGAAAGCATATTTAAAGAAATAGTGACTGATAAGATCCCAAATTTTGGGAGAGACATAGACATCAAGATTCATTAAGCTCAAAAGAGTCTAAGCAAGATAAATCCAAGGAAGATCATCCAGAGACACATTACATTCAGACTGACAAAGGACCAAAAAGAGAATTTTGAAAGTAGCAAATAAATAAGCAACCCATTACACACAAGGTAACCAGCATAAGGTTATCAGAGTATTTCTCAGCAGAAACCTTGCAGGTTATGAAAGAGTGGAATTACATATTCAACGTGCTAAAGGAAAGAAAAAATCTTGTCAACCAATGTTATACCTAGCAAAGAAGTCTTTCAGAAATGAAAAGAAGATAAAAATATCCCACATCAAACAGACAATCAAACAAACAAAAAACTACACATGAACACAACACAATTAAAGGAGTTCATTATTATCATACTTGCCTTATAACAAATGCCAAAAGAATTCTCAGGTTAGAATAAATAGACACTAAGTAACAACATAAAAACATATGAAACTTTAAAACTCGCTGGTAAAGTTAAATAGGCAAAAATTCAGAAAACTCTTAATACTGAAATAACTGAACATGAAGCACTTTGATCTCTAGCTTAAAATTTAAAAATCAAAAGCATTAAAAATAACTATAACTACAATAATTTTTAATGGATGCACAAATATAAAAAGAGGTAAAGTGTAACATCAGTATTATGAAGTCTGGGTGGGAGATGTAAAAGTATAGAGTTTCATATGCAATTTAGTTAAGTTGTTATCAGCTTGAAATACACATGTATAATAATAAAATATAAGGTTTATTGCAATCACAAAGAAATTTCTAGCAGACACACAAAATATAAATAGAAAAAAGTCAAAACAAACTATTAGAGAAAATCATCAAATCACAAAGAGAGGGAGAGAAAAAGAAAGGAACAAAGGAAGTACAAAACAGTCAGAATATTAACAGAATGGGAAAACTAACTCCTTACCAATTAATACTTAGGTTTAAGTGAATTAAATTTCCAATGAAAAAGTACAGAATGACTGAATTAATTTAAAAAATGTAACAACATGCTGCACACAACAGACTCACCTTGACTTGAAGAATACATACAGGCTAAAATGGAAAGAATATAAAGAATAGTCTATAAAAATGGTAACCGAGAGAGCAGGGTAAAAATACTCATTTCAGAGAAAAGAGACTTTTAGTCAATATCTGTCATGAAACAAAGAATATCATTATATAACAACGAAAGTATTGATTCATCAAGAGGATATAATGATTGCAAATACATATGCACCAACAATAGATTAAGTGTATAAAGAAAATATTAATAGAACTTAAGCAAGAAGTAGACAGCAATAAAATAATAGTACAAGACTTCACCACCCCAATCTCCATAATAGAGAGATCATCCAGAAGGTTGATAAGAGCAGACTTTAATAGCACTACCAAATTGAGCTAACAGACATACACAGAACATTTTACCCCTAAACAGCTGTGTCTAAGTTCTTTTCAACTGCACGTGAAACATTCCTCAGGGTATACCTATATTGGGCCACAAAACACAACTTAACAAATTTTAAGAGACAGAAATTATATGAAGTATGTTTCTGACAACCATGATATGAAATCAAAAATCAACAAAAAGAGGAAAATTGGAAAATTCACAGACGTGGAAATTAAACAACACACTCATAAACAACCAATGAACTAAAGAAGAAATCAAGAGAGAGATAGGAAAGCATCTTAAAATAAAAAAAAAAAAACATACTCAATCTTCTTGGACACAGCAGAAGCTGTTCCAAGAAGTTAGTTTATAGTGATAAATACTTACATTAAGAAAAATAATTCCAAATAAATAACCTAACTTTACATATCAAAGAACTAGGGAAAAAAAATCTTTTAAGGCCTACGTTAGCAGATGAGAAGAAATAATGAAAATTAAAGTCACAAGATAAAGACAAAAATGGCACTATAGAAGATTTTTTTATTGTTAAATATATTTCAGTAAAGCTGATAAAAATGCAAAAATAAAAAATTTTAAAGTAATGTCTTTAATATTTTCTCCAATTTATGTTAATCTTAACTGAAAAAAACATTTGAAGTTGATCAATTACTTCAATGTTCATAGTTTGTTTTCTTTAAATAAAAATAGAATAAAATTTAGCAGTTCATTTAAATATATAATGCCTACTTTATAACCATTTTTATGAACACGTTTGTCATTTTAAACAGACATATCTGTAGCACTCTCTTTTTCTTCCTGCATATGGACCTATAGTGATGTCTAGAAGGACAATTACCTGATGTAAACAATGTTTATTTTCATATGATGTCATATTAGTTCTGTATTGCTTAACTTCATTTTAATGAGCACATATTATATTTACTGGGGAAAGAGGGTCAATAGTAAGAGAATAAATCACATCATAGGCAATAAAGATCTTTTTTTTTTTTATTTGAGACGGAGTTTCGCTCTTGTTGCCCACGCTGGAATGCAATGGCACATTCTCAGCTCACTGCAACCTCCGCCTCCTGGGTTTAAGTGATTCTCCTGTCTCAGCCTCCCAAGTAGCTGGGATTACAGGCATGAGCTACCAAGCCTGGCCTGGCAATAAAGATCTTTAGTTACACCGAGGAACTTGAAATTGGACTTAGTTTCTTATATAGCTACAAAATCCGTAAGATTTCCTGATAATTTCAAATCTGTCAGGAAACTGAAAAGACAAAAGAAAACTCTGTGTGTGTATGTGTCAGGGGGGTCAGAGAGAGAGAGAGAGAATATGAATAAATGAGAAAGATTTAATTGGCATATTCTTTGTAATTTTATTTTTTCTCCATCCAGATCTATTGTTAAAACTATTAACTATTAGCACCCTTTCCTTCCACGAGATATCTTTTGTTAATGTCTCCTTCAAATCACGTCCTCTGATTCTAGTAACTAACACTTAGTAATTTGTGACCTGGACATTTGCATCCACTTCTTACAGCAGAGAATCTTTGCTACCCCATTAAGGTTCAAGACTCAGGAGAAAAATCTTGTCATTAAATTCTATAAGGAAATCATCTAAGGTTCTGATTTTAAAATATGTTTTGGAATTCTACTAAGATGTTTTGTAGATGTGCAAGGTAAGCATAGATTCAGAACAATGTAAATGGCTATAATTATATATAAAGTCAAAATAATCTTAATGTATGTGTGGACTTTGTAGTTACTCTGATTACATCCTTGTTCCAATTTATATAACTACAACAATGATTCTCTTATTTATGCTTGTATACAGTCAGTAAAATTCAACTTTATTTTGTATGATATTACCTCATATAATAAAATCTCTAGGACACAGATGGAAGCATCTTTTGAATAATAAAAACTCTTATTTTTTTCTAGTACAGAATGAGACCAGAGGATGTGCAATATTTTAGGTGTTAAATAGCAAGCAGTTTTCATACAGAAATTCGAGGGTAAATAGGTTTGCTATTGCCAAAGAAAAAGGCAGGCAGGCATTATTGGGAGGGAAAAAAACAAATAAGTGCCATGGTATGTTAATGTAATGAAAACTGATTACTGGAAAGAACACAAATATCATAGCTGAAATACAGTCCATCTCCAGTTTTTACCATCCTTAAGGAGTCAGGGAACTCTAACACACATTTCAAATAGGTTTCAAAATGTAATGCTGAGAGCCCATATCCTCAGCAGTATCCAGAAAACACTTAAAAATCAATTTTAATAAAGCATTGTTTTCATTGTTTTTGCATTGTTTGGCTTCATGAACTTTAGGGAGAACTGAACAAGTAAAGCTGTGCCCTGGCAGGTGAAAAATTGGCATGGAAAATAATTGGCATCCTGCTTCAAGGGAGAGGGATTTGAGCCAAACAAAGGTACATCCTATATTAATATGTAAGCTTAACAATCAGGCAAGTGAAAGGCTGCCAGACCTCCTGGTCAGAATACTAACATTTCTTCCTGACATGCTAGAACTGGAGTTTAATGCTAAGAAATGCATTTATAATTAGAAAACAACTTAATTGTGATTTATATGTGTCTGACAGGCTGACACTTGATCTTTACTTACTCTCTTTACGGGTTGAACATTATTTTTATGTCCTGAGGGACATAACTCAAATTGAAGGTTTTACTTGTTGACTTTATACTTGGACAGTTATTTAGCTTTTCTACACACACATCATATTCTTGCTCAGTCGTTGTATTTTAACATTTCTATAACATAGAGTGAATTTCATTAAAAAATTTGATGACTGTTAACATGACAAAACTTGTCAAAAGAGTTTCCTTCAATAAATATGGTAAAAGTGCTAGATAAGCAATTTAAGTTTCTCAACAATTCCCTGATACATCTTATGGGGATCAGTGTTTTGAGTCCCCAGTTGAAAAATACATGATGAATGGCAATGAACACAAAAAAATATGATTTAACATGCCTTGTGACTGTTGACAAAAATAGGAAAATAGTTTTAGTATAGCATCCTATTTCAAAACATAACACAGAGAATGGCTGAAATAACCTTTCTTATATATTTCAGGGCTATTCTACTGAGTTAAGAAAGGCATGATTTATAAGGGGACTATGTCTACATCATTCAACCACATGATGAAGGATGATGATATCTACATAGCCAGTTCTGTTTGACAAACACATATAGACAAGAGGTGCTAGTGTTATGATTTAGATGCTTTGGGAAGCCACAACAATACTTTCAGAAATCTCATTTTTTATGAATTACAAATGTGTATGTGTGGTGAGAAGAGAGACAGAGACAGAGAACAAACTGTATTTGTTAAAATCAAGATACAATACATTTTTAGAAGGCTCTAGAACTCAAGAACAACATATTTTGTTAAATGGAGCCCTGGTATTTATACAATATAACTCTCCCTATTTTTTAAACAGAAATTCAGCCATATGACTTCTTAGTACTGGTACGTCTTTGCTTTCCCTCACTCATGCTTTGATGGAATTATGGTGGATTTTCCTCCCTCATGATCTGGTGCATCCTGAGTAAAGGAATGTTTTCTTGTGCTTTTTTTGAAAATCAGTAACTTTTTCAGAAATACGTATCCACATTCAGCAGTCACTGAAAAAACTGTTAACACTAAGAAGATCAGAAATAAAGTTCAGTCTCACTGCCTCAATGTTAACCACTAAAATACTCAATAAAGTTTACGAACTTTGGGAGAAATTTTCAATAAATTGCCGCTATGAATCTAATGACTGCCATTATGCGTGCACTTGATGTTTTTCAAAAACTTTGTTTCAATAATTACTTTTTAAAAACTTAGCCTTAATTTTAATGTTTCAGAGCAATTACTTTTAGCCTGAAAAATCAGAATTAAGAGCAGGCTTTTAAAATTATCACTATTTTCATTTACTTTTTTTCTGCTTTTTTGAGTTCTTTTTAATGAAAAATTATGTTGAAATTAAGATGTATACTTACAATTTAAAATTACCTTTAATATAGAGTTTTAAAAGAATTCTTAGAATCAAATCTTTTAGAAAAGGGACTTGTTTTCTTTTTCTTCTTTTTTTTTTTTTTTTTTTTTTTTTCAAATTTCCAAGTTAAATTATTTAAATATTAATATTTTAAATTTAAAAATTAAAATTATGTTTAAAAAAAATTGGCAAAAAAAAACTAACAAAAAACCAAGGAAAAACAAATTAATAAATTACAA
>CAUYLG010019388.1:0-82315 GCA_963573385.1 Cacajao melanocephalus | reverse complement strand
ACTGCATGCTAGCCTGGGCAATAGAACAAGAATCTCATTCTCTCTCCCTCTTTCTCTTCCTTTTTCTTTCTCTCTTACATTCTTTTTTTCTTTCTTTCACTCTCACTTTCTTTCCTCTCAATTTCTTTATTTCAAAAATAAAAAAAATAAAAATAAATAATAAAAAATAATAAAAATAAAAAATAATTAAAAATTATTTAATTAATTAATTTAATTTAATTTAAAGAAAAGAACTTCACAGAACAGGAAGAGAGCTAAGGCTTTGCTCTGGATTAGGCTTTAGCTAAAGGGAATGTTATGGCAGGTGTTATCTATCCAGACCACTCAAATTTCTCCATATAAACAATAAAGATGTTTTGCTTTCTTATTATTCATTTGTTCACTTGAGTAGCACTTTCAATTTCCTTCAAGAACTTTTCCTTTACATTCAGAACTTGGCCAAATGTTTGTGGTCCAAAAGGCCTGGCTCTTTGCCTATCTCAACCTTCAACATGCCTTCCTCACTAAGTTTAATCATTTCTAGCTTTTGATTTCAAGGGAGAAACCTGTAACTCTTTCTTTCACTTAAACTCTCACACGCTATTGTAGGGTTATTAACTGGACTAATTTCAATATTGTGTGTCTTAAGGAATGGGAAGGCCTGAGGAGATGGAGCGAGATGAGGGAACGGCCGGTCGGTGAAGGAGTCGGGACGCACAGACTATTTGTCATTAGGCTGGTAGTCTCTTCTTTGGGCACAGTTTGTGGCACTCCAAAAAATTACAATTGTAACATCAAAAATCGCTAATCACAGATCACCCTAATACACGTCATAATTTAAAACTTTCCAATATTGCAAGAATTACCAAAATGTGACACTTACACAAAGGGAGCATGTGCTGTTGCTTGATGCAGGGTTGCCACAAACTTTCCATTTGTAAGAAACACATTATCTGTGAAGCACAGTAAAATGAGGTTTGTCTGTATATTTATCTTATGATTAGATAGAAACCACCAGATGGCGCTGTGTTAGGTGTAGCCTGGTAATTTTCATTATGCATCAGCATGCTTATGGTTGGACCTTACGGAAAAGCAAGATGGCACTTTGTGTTTCTCATAGGAAGTAATTACACATGTCGGTAAAGCTCACTCTATTGCTGAAGTTGTGGCTTTGATCATATCTTTACTCTCCTCTACCCACTGTGTAGAAATACACCAACCACAATAGTCTGCGCTACTAACTGCTTAACCAGAGAAGGAAGGAACCACTTTGCATGGGTAAAAGGGAGTGTCTTGTGGTCGTTGGACTTCTGCACTGTGGGCTGATAGCAAGGAATGATCTCAGTCACAGACACGACAGTGATCTGGGTGTCTTGCAGTTTACCTAATTAACGCTTAGTGTTTCATATTGTGCACCTTACAGACAATATTTCATTGATCATGAAATATGTTACAGAGAATTTTTTACCACACAATAATTTCATAGAAACTCAAGTGTTGACTAAACATAAATTCAGAAATATATCTCTAATATTTTACTCTCTAGATTATGGCTTGTTAATTATTTGGGATGTAAAGCCTCTAAGTGGAGTTAAACATCAATGCAGCACTATGATGTGTAGAGAATTACAGTCATTCAACACAGTACCTAAAGGCCTGACTAACTAACTAATTAGCTTTGTGACCTTGAGAAAGTCATATAACATCTGAGCCTAAACTACTTCATCATAAAATTAGTGGGGTTGAACTACATCTCCGTCATATCTGCAGTGTTGTGAAGTATTTGCATGTATAGAGTTCACAGCCAGAAAGACTCCAGTTTGAATTCCTGCTCTGTCACTTAGCTGTATGAACTTGAATAAGTTATTTGACTTCTTGAGCCTTAGTGTCAATATCTTTAAAATGAAGATCATGACGATACCTGTTTCTTTCACCTGCTTGAGAAAATTACACGGTTATAAACACACAGTGCTCAATATAGTGCCTGGGCCGCACTAAACAATAAATATTAAGTATTATTACTTACAGATTCGGACTTAACCTTGTGCTTCTTTATTGGGCTTTATTTACAGGGTTGAACATGCTCTGGGATCTATAGCTGATTCAGTCTGTGCCAGCTCATCATTTGGTACTACTTAGTTTTTAGTAAATTTAGTAAGGAATAGCTTGCTTTTTCAGCTCTCTCTCTCTCCTGCTTTGTAGTGGCGGTGAGCAGGTCTGATCATAAAGTTAAGGCAAATATTTAAGAATGCAAGAAGAGTGACTTAATCAAAATCACAGCTGGTAGGAATGTCAGAGCTTTATCTACTGTTCCAAAAAGTTGTTGGCTCACAGTAATGTCCTTGGTCCAGGCTGCATCTTGCCAACCCAAGTAATATTTCAAAGGTTGATTTGGATTTGGCTGTTCAAAGCATAGATCACTACTCCAATCTTCCTAACATTTCCAGCCCATGGCCAAGATTCTACCATCCTTAAAAGTTATTGCCACAAACAAAGCAATGATACACTGCCAAATTAAAATGGGGAAGAAATTATCCATAAGGAAGTGTATTTTAATTATTTGACCAAATTTAGGTCAATCTAAGTTGATTTGATAGTATTTCCTGATAAGATCTGTGTTTTGGCATTAGGAAAAGGATTTAAAAAGTGGTCCACCATGGTCTAAATCATCTCTAAGGGTATAACACCCAGCATCTTTAATGTTCCCACTAAAATACCTAAGAAGAGTCAGTGAGAACAAATAATAATAAGCATAAAGACTTTACAGCCATTCTTCGAATCAGAGGCTAAGAATTTTTACTTTGCATCAGAGTAGGGGATAGAAATGAAAGTAACAAGCCCTTAAAAACCCAGACCGACAGATATACGTTCGAAAAACGGTCATTCCAACATATCCCATCATCCTACGTGGTCTTACAGCACTGACCCTCCTTCATCAACAGGTAGGGTCTACTCCTCCTCCTTTAAACATGGGCCCCTTAGTTACGTGCCATCATTAACAAAATACAGAGGAAATCCCTGTGTGATTTCCATAACTAGGTTAGAAAAGTCAATACTACTTCTACTTCTGTCTCTCTCTCTCTCTCTGTACCTTACCCTTGGTACTCAGCCACTGTATATGGGGAAGCCCAAGCCACACAGAAAGTCCACTATTGGGTTTTCTAGCCAGCAATCCCAGCTAAGGTCTAAACCAGCAGCCAGGATGGCTGGCAATGTAACAACAACTACCAGCTATGTAAATGAGGAGGACTTCTGATGATTCCAGCTCTCAGACTTTGAGATGTCCCAGCTGGTGCTGAGAGGAGCAGAAATGAGCTACCCTAATGTGCCTTACCCAAATGGCAGATTTGTAAGGAAAATAAATGTTGTCGATGTAAGCTACTAAATTTTGGGGTGGTTTGTTACACACCAATAGATAACCACAAGACCCTGATACACACTTTTTCACATAAATGAAAGTGATCCTGTTGTTAAATTGGAATTGGAAATATTGTGTTCCTCTCTCTCTGCTTGTCCTACCATTCAGAAAGCCAGTTTCAGCTGCAAAATTGGACTCTTCTTCCTTCATATGCACTGTTACTATCATTAGAGTTTAGCAGGATATTACCAATAAAAACAGTATCATTCACTAATATTTACTGAATGATTATGATTAAGCATGATATCATTTTGCCTACAATTTCTCATTTATTACCTTCAATAACTGCATAAAATATATAAGAGAAATTCTAAAAAGTTAAGAAATACTCAAAATTTCTCAGCTATAAGCAAAGGAGCACTATTTAAAACCAGTATGTTTAACTACATAGAAATATACAACAAGTCTCACGAACGTTTACATCAATGAGAAAATAAAAACTTCACTGGGAGCCCTCTGGAAAATAATAACAAAGAGATTACAATAAAATAGTATGTAAAAATTTATGAGATATGGCCACAGCTGTACTTGCAGAACCAGAATAAAATATATTCAGAGTAAAATTAAGAGGTTTAAATGTTTTCACTATAAACAAACAAACAAAGAATAAAAACAAATGAACCAAGAATTCAATTCAGTAATTTATGAAATCAATATAAGGAAACCAGAATGGATTATCAATACCAATTAAAACTTAGATCAAACAGAAAAGGTACAGGAATAAAAACAAAACAAAATAAACCCAAGACCATTGTCTTCAGGAAAAACTAAATCTTACACACATTGAGTGTAGTAAGTAGTCAGAGTAGGCTAACTGTTGCAGAAAAAAAATAAATAATTTTCAGTCACATAATCAAAACTGATTGGTTGCTTACGTCATAATCTAATAATATGGTGATGGGGTCAGGAGGGCTCTGCTTCATAAACTTGGTTTCTTCCATTTTATTTTACCAGCATCTTAAACACAGAAACTCTAAAGATGCCCTGAAAGAGGAAGGGAATAAATGATCGTTGATGGGTGATTTTTACAGATGAGACCTAGAAGCTGCATAGAACACTTCTGCCCATATTCCATTCCATTGGAACGAGGAATAGATCATTCCAATATTAATGACTGCTTCCTGAGAAATCAGGATTCCTTGAGGAAACAGGCTTAACTAGAAAGCTTTTTAAAAAATATTTAAAATAGTATTAAAATTATTATTATACATAATATGTTTAATAATATTAAAATTCCATTCACAAGAATCCAGTCACAGCTGTATCTATCTTAAGTTGGCTAGGAAATTTAGTCCATAAATATTCTTCAAAGGAAAAAGAAGTGGATTTGGCAGATATTATATCATTGTCTGTGCCACATTACTCTTTTGTGGAGGAAATATTCATTTTACTTTTTATCCCACATATGGAACACACTCATCCATACCCCAAGGAAAAGTCCCAAGTAGTCACTGCAGTCAGCTGAAAGGTCAAAAACTCCTGATGATATAAAGTCCTTTTTAACTTGCCTCATGTTGCTTCTCATGGTCTGGCGACTAATGAACCAGAAAGAGAAATTATCTGCCTCCGTCTAACACTGACTACATAGTGATGGAGCAGGGACAGTAAAACTGCAAGAACCATCCCCATTAAAAAACGGGAAAGAATGGAAAACACAAAATAGTTACTGGTACACAGCAATTCCGAAATCCTGTGGAACAGCTAGTACAAACCTGATTCTGTGCTTTGGAAAGGACATCATCTATTCACTGCTCCTTCAATCCCTGGCCTTCTCGGTTGAGACAGTTTGTTCTTCCATGCCATAATTCTCCATTGGCATATTTAAAATAAATTTTTGGAAATTATGCCCTCTCTAGGGACAGAAAAGCTTTGGGAACCTACTTTCTGCTCATTGAAGGCTGAAGTTCTAATATTTATTACAGGGTTTTAGTAGGAGAGCTTTAGTCCCGGTTTATACATTTTTTTTAGGCTTCTAAATTACTTGTTTCCCATTAGTGTGACATACAGCAAACATACCCAAAGTCCTTTCATGGACATAGTTCCCAAATCTAATTTATTTATTTTTTCTCTTGTCAATAGATTGTTCCAAAATTAATGATTGCTTCCCTGAGAAATCAGGATTCCTTGAGGAAACAGGCTTAACTACAAAGGTTTTTTAAAAATATATTTAAAATATTATTAAAATTATTATTATACATAATACGTTTAATAATATTAAAATACTGTTATATTATTAAACATTGACTTCTGCTCACAGGCTTTCTCAGTCCTATTTGGTATCAAATCTTATTTCTAATTGTTTCGGAGTGAGAAACAATCAACTTTTCCAACTCTTCAAAGACCATTTTTCTACACTCACTCTATTCCTACGCATTTTGCTTTCAAGTTGGTCAATTTCTTCCTGAAGCCACCTTTATCTTTAACAATCTGAATTAATATTAGCCAACAGGTGCTAACAGTTTTATTCTTTCAGTTGAATCCCATAGGCCTTTCGGTTGAATCTGTTAGGCCTGGCATATGGTCTGCCTCCCAATATGGCAGGTTATAGCTTTATCACATGTATTGTCAGTGCATTATACAGACTGCCATATTTCCAGACTCCAATATCTGTTTCCTTAAACTCTGACACCCAAATGCTAAGCCACTGCCATGTATTTTGGATTTTTATTATAGCCACAACCCACTTCTGAATAAATTAAGAAAGACTAGTCTATTTTGAAAAAAACAAAAAAACACTCCAAGTCTCAGAGGCTTAGCATTTCATAATCCAATGCAGATTGACAACAGGGTTTCTATTGCATGCAGTCATTCCAGAATGAAAAGACCCTTGTTGCCGGGCACTGTGGCTCACGCCTATAATCTAAGCACTTTGAGAGGCCAACGTGGGTGGATCATGAGGTCAAGAGTTTGAGACCAGCCTGGCCAATATGGTGAAACCTGTCTCTAGTAAGAATACAAAAACTAGCCGGATGTGGTGGCATGTGCCTGTAATCCCAGCTACTCAGGAGGCTGAGGCAGGAGAAACTCTTGAACCTGGGAGGCGGACGCTACCAGTCACTGTACTCCAGCCTGGGTGACAGAGCAAGACTCCGTCTCAGAAAAAAACAAAATGAAAAAAGAAAAAGAAAGAACCTTGTTTTACTTTCATTCTCTTCAATAGCTGTTTTTCACAATCAATATAGCATCATTCAGCCTGGGTGGCGAGCGGGAGAAAGAGAGCACCTAGAGAATGCACATCCTGCTCTTAATTGCCTCAAACTGAAAATGGCACCTAACTTTTCGTTATCAGCTGGAATTAAACTTATGCCCCAGTCACTGTGTCACTGTTCTAGATGTGAAGACCTGGGAAGTATAGTTTAGTCACGCACCCAGGTAAAGGAAATGGTTCTGGCCAATATTTTCCAGTTCCATAGGGCTTGTGTATCTGTTGTAGGCAAACTCTTATAAAGAATTTACAGCCTAGACAGGTATGAAAAGATAAAGCAAGGAAACCACTCTGCTCAAAATAGGATAGGGATTAATACCAGCAAAGAGATATGAACATATACTGAATACTATGATCTGGCCTACTGAGACAACTGGATTTGGGGCCTTGATACCTAGTGACAGAAACAGAAGACAAAATTGCTGCCTCCGGAAGAATGGACACGAAGAAAAAAATTTCAAGTTCCAGAAAATTAGGTCACCACAGAGAAGACCACAGTAATGTTTCACCTTGAGGCATGTAAACCTGTAAGTAGAGTCCTTGATTATCACTTTCCCATTCCACTCATATCACTCCTAAAATCAAGACAGGTTCTAAAGTGTGAGGAGCAGTTGAACCTGCATGTGAGAGAGTTAACCTGCCAGGTCCGGATGGGTGTAGAGACAGAAACCATAGCGCCACGCTACTAAGCCTAAAGGAAAAAAATCAGAGACAATCAGAGACAATGTGAGAAGAAAGAAAATCCGTGAAGATGGAAAAGGTACTAAAATTTCTCCAATTTATATTTTTGAGAATGTACTGATGCTGAAGACACAAAAGTGAGTAAGGAACACGATGTGATCCTCAAAGGACAGCTTATACTCAACAGCAAGGCAAAAACTAATTGAGGACGCATTAGTCAACCCCGTGGAATTAGCCCACTTCATTTCCCCTTTGGATGTTCTCCTGAAAATAACTCATTAAAATCAAAGTCTCAGAAGTTTTGACAAGAACAAAGAGCATTTGATTGTCGCATTTGAAAGGGTACTAGCTTTTATCTGAGGAGAGAAATCATAAAATTTTTAATGCTTCAAATTCTCAGTTTAGCTTTCTGTAGAATGGATATTTTTTTTTAATCACCTGAGCATCCAGGCTTTTTGCCATTATCACTTGTTCTACTAATTAGAAAAGAACATACATCAAAAATAACAATTTGCAGTAAATGCGTCTATTTTATTTAGTACTATGTGAATGATATTACATTCTCATATGCTGTGACTTGCAATAATCATGTAATTCATTCTGCATCAGTAAATAGTGATTTATTCTTTGAAGCTTAAATATGATTCTTTGTGCCGGTAGTTTAAGTACCCATTAGTTAATGATTTGCTGCTGCTGACCTCAGTAGATTTTTTGGTAAAGCTTCATATAGCCTTCATATAGCCTTTATAGGTCACAAAAATGCCAACAGTGTTCATTATGGTCATTTTGCAAACCACCCAACAGCGAAATGTTTTCCCTCAACTCATTTGTATGTGTGTTCCTTAATGAACGCTCCACCTCATGTCAAATTATAGTGAAATTCTTGTCACTTTACATATAGCATGACATTTACACAGATACCTGCTGAATTTATCATGAGCAATGCACACAGAATTTGTATCATATGTCTTGAAGGCAGACAAACCATAAACCTAGACCCACATACCTGCACAGTGAAAAGCATTAGGGAAATTAGAAAAGTGAGAGTCCTTCTAAAAGTTGAAAATGTGCCTTCTTCATCATCCTCAAAGGCATCATGACTACAAATTGGTGTTAACAAATAGATCTTCTAAACCCGGTGTAAAACATTTATGAATGTTTTTAGGAGGAGATTGCGTATGTAAGAAATATTCCTTATCTGAAAGACAGACGAATTTTTTAAAAAAATCAAAAAGGGTATTTGAAAGACTCTTAAAGGCTTAAAAAATGGAACCAAGCATCAATCCATTATGGAGAAAGTCCGGCCTGGAGATGATGGGGATTGAAATGGTGCCATTTGACTGTTCAAGGCATAAACATGTCATTGGGAGCATAAAAGAGTTCAGTGAACAGAATTCAAAATTTTTAGATCCAAACTTGTTTCTGGTATGGGAACAGTAAAGAACTTCCTGTCGTAAGGTTGATTTACATGACACATACCTCATATAAGAATGTTCCAGTAGCCCCATTCTTTGTGATGTCTTAAGCACGGCCAGCATTGTTAACACTGCTTAACACAGGCTCTGAAGCTAGGCCATTTGGGCTTCCATCTCCGCTCTGCCCCTCAGTCATTGTGACACTTTACGTAAATATTCTATCCTTTATGTGACTTAAATTTTCTTATTTAGGAAGTACAGGGTAAGGCTTATAACAATAATAACTTCATGGTTTTTATGAAGATTAAATAAGTTAATATGGGTAAAGCAATTTAGATAGTGCCTGGCTCATAATAATCATCCATTAAAAGTTACTATTCCCAGTATTCCTAATTTACAAGGCAGATTACATCCCAAGTGACTCCCAAGGTGGCACAGATGCTTAACGACCATCATTGTCCCCTTAATTCCATTTCCTGTCCCTCTGTCAGCCCTGTCCCAAAACTCCCCACACAAACTGGAAGAAAAAAAAATCTAGGTTTTTGCATCATTGTTAATTTATAATTCTGTTTGTATTCAAACCGCCACTTGCTAGCCCTGTCCTCCAAGTAAATCGCGGTCATCTCCCAACTCACACATTTTTTTGTCCAGCTTTCTTTTCCCTTTAGGGTCCTTCAGGCCCTAAAATGTTTGAAAACTTTTTTTTTAATTGAAATACAATCAATCAGGACTTGGACAGGGTTCCTGATCACCTTTTTCCTGGATTTCCTCTCAGTAAGGGTCAGCACTTACTTAGAGAGGGGCTAATCTTTTCCAGCTGTGGCTGCATAACCTATCTTTTGTGGTCCAATCTTAATCACCAGATGACATTTTAGGGATTTAAAAGCCAAACTCTACTGCTTTGCATTGCATGCAAACAAAACCAGGGCAAGATGTTAATAGAACATTTGCCCTGAAAATACCTGACGCCAAAATATCTGACTATAAAGATACCTACAGCTACAGGTACAGTATAAGTCATGCAAAAATGACTCTAAGACCTGGCTTTTGTCTTAGCTCTACCTCCCGTGAGCTTCTGTCAAATAAAAAAGTGAGAATAAGTGGTACATAGGTCTTTAAAGGTTAAGACTCTAGTACAATAGTGTTTTTTATTTTCTTAAATTATGTGTCTAATTTAAGACTCTCTGTTGCCACTTGGTGATCTCACTTATGTTTCTCTAACATTTTAAACATAATAATTTTCTCTAAGAAAGCAAAATACATATATATGGCTCTCCAAGCAGAAATTAAATTGAAAATAATCATCTAATAAAACATACTATTATGTGAAATACTCACTAGCTGAGATTTTCACACAGGAATCTCTTGTTTCTTTTTTTATTTTTTGAGACAGAGTCTAGCTCTGTCACCCAGGCTGGAGTGCAGTGGCGCAATCTTGGCTCACAGCAGCCTCTGACTCCCAGGTTCAAGCGATCACACAGGAATCTTTAAAACATCAACCTAAATAAAAGAACAAATTTAATTTTGCTGATAAAATTAGATCAATTCATCAGTTAGCTATGCAATGGATATATTTCATACATGAAGGGATATCAGCTAAATGATCTTAAAGGTTTTCTCTGAAACAGGAAGTCCTAATAGATTTTTGAGAGAGAACAAAGGCAAAGCAATTGTAAGGTATTTTAAAATTTATTGTGTCTTTGTAACATGGATGAAATATTTGCTATTTATCAAAGTTATTATGATGAAGTTATCAATCTTTTGGCAACTATTCTCTTTATCTTTTAAAAAATGACAGGCTCCCTTCACAAACTAGAGTCCCCTTTTGTGGGCAGCGTGCAGTGTATGTTATAACAACCAAACAGCTCTATTTAAAATAACTTCTTTAGAAGCCCCTAGAATGGTCTATGTTGCTAATTCTTTTCTGCAATGATATAATGTTGCTAGGTAAGTCCATCAAAACCACATTCAAAAGGAACTGAAAAATAAGAAGATAATAAAATTGAGGAATTTTCATAGTCTACATATATAGAAATATCCTACTTCAGTTTATATGCTGATGGCAAGAATGAGCAAAGGTACAGTAACATATGCCTTCTGACTCACTCCAGGAAAAACAGAAAAATACAAATTACGAAGAACAAAACATAAGACAGCTGAATTCCCCATTAATATGTGTTAATAGAGATTAAAGGAAAAGTGATTAAACCTGGTAGAACTTGAGGATTAGATGAGATTAAAATATTTCAAATAAGTACTTCTTCTTTGCAAGCCCAGATATTTATAACATAGTTCTAAATATTTATAACCTTGATGCTAACAAAAAATAAAGATTTGTACTATCAAGTCCCAAGATCTATTTGAGTGGTAATAATTTCTAAACTTGGTATGGACTAGGAAGTTAAGCATCCTTTCTAGGAATTGCTCTACTATCTTACCGAGGGAAACAAAAACAATTTAGCTCTGATTGTAATGTTTGATATATTCTCAAATGTTTTTTAAAAGAATTCTGAAATGCTTACAGATTCAATGATACAGCATTTGGGATGGGTGAAAAATGGGGTACACAGAGAAATACCAAGATTCTTACCTTATAGGTACAAAACAGGGAATAAGTGTGATGAATGCTGAACAGTCACTTCTCAACCTTAGTATTTAGCTATTTTCTGAACCAAATTTCAGAATTTAGGCTGGGCACCGTGGCTCACGCCTGTCATCCCAACATTTTGGGAGGCCAAGGTGGGCGGATCACCAGAGATCAGGAGCTCGAGACCAGACAAGCCAACATGGCAAAACCCTGTCTCTACTAAAAATACAAAAATTAGCTGTGCATGTTGGCAGACGCCTGTAATCCCAGCTACAGGAGAGGCTGAGGCAGGAGAGTCACTTGAATGCGGGAAGCAGAGGCTGCAGTGAGCCAAGATTGCACCACTGCCCTCCAGCCTGGGAGACAGAGCGAGACTCCAACTCAAAAATAAAATAAAATAAAAATAGAATTATATATATGTGTGTGTGTGTGTGTGTGTGTGCGTGCGCACACACACACACACACATCCTTTCAAAATGAACATTTAAAAAAAAATAGTAAACAAATACAACCCCCATTCAGAATATGTATTAATTTCCTAGGACTGCTATAACAACATACCATAGATTAGGTGGCTTAAACAATAGAAAGGTCATTCCTCACAGCTCTGGCCCCTCAAAGTCATAGACCAATTTGCCCGCAAGTTTTCTTTCTCCTGAGGCCTCTCTTTGGCTTGCAGATGGCTCCCTTCCTGCTGTGTTCTCGCATGGCCTTTGCTCCATGCCCTCTCATGCCTGGTGTCTCTCCCTCTTCTTATAAAGACACCAGGCAGATTGATTAGGGCCCTCCCATATGGCCTTATTTAACTGTAGCTACCTCTTTAAAGGCCTTATCTCCAAATGTAATCACATCCTGAGGTGTACTGGGACCAGGACTTGAAAATATAAATTTAGGGGGAATACATTTCAGCCCACACCAGAACCAAATCCTCTACGGTTACTGTTTTTTCCCCTAGCCCACGTCTTCTCAAAAATGTTCAGAAAACTGAATGCCCCTTGTGATGGAATTTGCTGGAGGGAGGACCAATACCCTGCCCAGTAACCATAGCAAAGCTCATTTAATCAATGCTCCTTTGTCTTTCTTATGGCTGGTACATGGCAGTTTCATTTGCTGTTGAGAAAACTGACTTTAAATTTACTACTTATTTGTAATAAATTTAGTTATCCCTACCTGAGATGTTTGGATTGAGAAGAGTCCATAAACAGGAAGACTGGTTAGAATAACGATGGTAGCAAAAGAAACAGAAAAGAAAGGGTAAATTTGAGAGTTATGAGCGGATATCTTGGTTGGACTTGGTGAGGGTTTGCAGATGCCGCAAAAGAAGAAGGGACATGAGGTGACCTTTGAAGGAGCCTGGAAAAACAAGGCCACCCATCCAGGGTAGGTCAGATCTCAGTTCCTCTGCAGAGGACTTCACAATGTGACAAGGGAAAGTTAGGCAACAGGAAGTATTTATTTAACAGTCAAAAGAGAAATGAATCTGGACACACTCACTAACTTTTAAATTATGTCTCATGAAGTCTTGTTCCATAAAGAAGATCAGAAAGATCGTGGCCACTGCCCATTGCCACAGCTGCTCTGCTGCTACTCTATTGGCAAAAACATTTGAAAATTAGATGTTAGGCCAAGGCGGGCAGATCACCTGAGGTCGGGAGTTCAAGACCAGCCTGACCAACATGGTGAGACCCCATCTTTAAAAATAAATAAATAAATAAAAATTAAAAAAGAAAAAAGAAAATTAAATGTTTCCCCCACTTTCCTCCAAAAATTTTGAAAACCATTATACTATGCAATGTTTAAACTCTCTTTCCTATAAAAGATTTTGAGATTTGGAGTCTGAAAATGTATCGAGAGACCTAAGTTGAAATTTTTCAAAGAACCATATTAGACCTCTTTCCAATAAGAAATTCCAAAAGTCCTTGTAGCTGAATATCTAGTGGGAAAGTTGGTCTTAAATTTAAAATTATCATCTCCGTATTCACAATGAAATGCGGAAGTTTAGGCAATTAATTTACTTACCTAGGCAGCAACACTCATAAATGACAAATTTTCTCCCATAATTCTCAGATGAAGGAAAATATCCATTAGTTAGGATTTTCAACAGCTAAAATCAAGTTTAAAAGAACTTTAGGTTCTTTTAAATGTGTATGAAGTTAAGAGGAACTGAACCTCTACAACAACCGTGGCTATGCTGGTCTGAAGCGGGGTGAAAGTTAAGAGCAAATAAACTTTTTTTTTTTTTTTTGGTGGAGTCTTGCTCTGTCACCCAGGCTAGAGTGCAATGGCGCGATCTCTGTTCACCACAACCTCCATTTCATGGGTTCAAGTAATTCTCCTGCCTCAGCCTCATGAGTAGCTGGGATTATAGGCCTGCACCTCCACACCCACCTATTTTTTTTTTTTATTAGAGATGGGGTTTCACCATGTTGGCCAGGCTGGTCTCAAACTCCTGACCTCATGACCCACCCACCTCAGCCTTCCAAAGTTCTGGGATTACACGCATGAGCCACCGCACCCGGCCAGAAACAAACTTTTATGTATGGGGAGGCCAAACTGGGAGGGGGCCAATGAGCAGGAGAGGGGCCTGGGGGATCTTCTGGAAAAAAGAGGAAGAGGTCTTTGAGGCAGATTATCATGCGCTCAACAGCCGCCTCCCAGAACTATCACCCAACAATCGATTCCACTTTCCTATAGCCACTCTGGGCTCAAAACCTTCATTCTGATTCATAATACCCTGAGAATCCTGGGTTGTTCTCACAGATCACAAAGAATATGCCATTTTTCTTCCCTTAACTTCCACAAAGAGCAACACAATGCAATTCAAAATGACACAGATTCTTTGTTTGGCCAAACTTTAGTCAGGCTTCTGAAGCTTCTCCTAGGTCCATCTGTGCACCTTCTTGTAAAATCCAGTTGTAGCAAAAGAATTGTGCTAAGTCAGTTTGGCCAGAACCCCCATCCTCCATATCTGATCAGCTGTCTCATCCTCTGTCATTCTCTGGCTGCTGTCTGATCACCCTGGCCTGTCGTCAGCAAAAATCCTGCTAGGCCATTTTAGCCAGAATATTCTTTACCCCTGATGTTTTCCCTTAGTAATTTTTCATCCATTGACCCTCAACCTGCTCCTTGGCTATAAATTCCACTTACCCACTCTGTATTGGGAAATGAGTCCAATCTCTCTCCCCAACTGCAAGACCCCTTTGTAGTGGTCGCTATACCGATCACAATGGTCCTGCATAAAATCTCGCTTCCCATGCCTTAGCAAGTATCATTGGATAATTTTCTTTTAAATAAAAAGTGGTGTTAAATGTTGACCTCAGGTGAAATACTCAGAAAAAAGAAAAAGAGAAAGAGAAAAAAATTAGAAAGTGCCATTAAAGTTTAAATACGACATATTTTAATAGTCACACACACAGACACTCACACTTTCTAAGCAATAGCAACTTAGAGTACATTTCTACCCGGACCCTCAAGCCTAGCCAAAAACCAAAAATGATAATAAAAGGGAAGAATAAAAGAAAAGAAGAAAGAAAATAGACCTGATAACATTTAAAAGAGAACCATGTGAAAACTACTGTCAGATTCTACATGATTGCTACTTGAAAGCGGATGTCAGATTGCTGCAAAACTAGTTCCTAAAAAGCTCACACCACAAAACTGACATTTCATTCTTAATGGAGCTTTCAAGAAAGCAGAACAGTTTCAAAGTCTGATTTCTATTTTATGCACTTACTTTTCCTCTGCATTTTTACGACGTCAAGATACACTAAAGTTAATGAGGTCAACAATATCAACGTCTGTGATCAAACTACTAACTAATTAGTGTTTAAACTAGAGTACAAACGTTTAAACTACATTTTTCATGTACTCTTGACTCCTAAACATTGCCAGTGCATGAGAATATTTCTTCTACCACTAGATTTTTTGCCAGCTACTAAGTTATCTGTGAAGATTCTGCCAGGCTTTCAAGTTTATATAATTAACCCTGCAATATGGGGTAATGCTCAGCAAAAGGATCTTGAATTTACTTTTAATAAATTACAGGTTAGTGAGAGAAGTGAAGATTACATTCAGCCTTGTAGAATACTTTATTTCATTGATTAGGTTATTGCTATGAAATGAGCCAGATTCTCTCACTGCATAAATCCTTATATTTTTCTATAGCAACCAAGGGTACTGAGAATAATTTAATTGATGATTCTTTCCAAATATAATCTTTGTAATACAGTAATGTGCTACATAAGGACTTTTTGGTCAACAATGGACCACATATATGACAGTGATCTCGTATAATTATAATGGAAATGGAAAATTTCTATCACCTACTGATGTTGTAGCTGTCTTAACATCATAGCGCAATGCATTTCTCATGTTTGTGGTGATGCCGGTTTAAACAAACCTACTGCACTGCCAGTCATATAAAAGCATAACACATACTATTATGTTCAGTACCTTATACTTGAAATGATAATAAATGACTACGTTACTGGTGTATATATTTACAATATTATACTTTTTTTTTTAGATGGAGTTTCACTCTTGTTGCCCAGGCTGGAGGGCACGATCTCAGCTCTCTGCAACCTCCTGAGTAGCTGGAATTACAGGCATGCACCACCACATCCAGCTAATTTTGTATTTTTAGTAGAGGTGGGGTTTCTCCATGTTGGTCAGGCTGGTTTCAAACTCCTAACCTCAGGTGATCTGCCCGTCTTGGTCTCCCAGAGTGCTGGGATTACAGGCGTGAGCCACCGCAGCACCTGGCCTATACTACACTTTTTATCATTAAAAATAAAAAAGGGCTTTCAGAGTAAAAGTATAGACGAAGAAATTTTGAACAGCTGTACAATGCATTTGTGTTTTAAGCTAAGTATTATTACAAAAGAGCCAAAAGGTTAAAAACACTAAAAAAATGTGTAAAGTAAAAACGTTCCAGTAAGCAAAGGCTAATTTATTATTAAAGAAAAAAAATCTACATTAATTTAGTGCAGCCTAAATGTGCAGTGTTTATAAAGTCCGCAGCAGTGTACAGGAATGTCCTCAGTCTTCATATTCACCCACTGACTCACCAAGAGCAACTTCTAATCCTACAAGTTCCATTTATGGTAAGTGCCCTGTACAGGTGCACCACTTTTTATCTTGTATACTCTCCTTTTGCTATACATTTTCTATGTTTAGATACTCAAGTATTTCCCATTGTGTTATAATTTCCTATAGCATTCAATACAGTAACATATTATACAGGTTCATAGCCTAGGAGCAATAGGTCCATATATCCTAAATGTGTAGTAGGTTATACCACCTAAGTTTGTATAAATACACTCTAAGATGTTCACTCAATGACAGAGTCACCTAATGATGCATTTCTTAGAAGGTATCTCCATCGTTAGCAAAACAGGACTGTAGTTTAATAATTCTGATATTTTAAATCATCACTAAACTCTTTCTTGTAAACCTCTTGTTCACTTTTTTTTTCCTGATTTCCTCCCTCTTTTCCTCACTCAGTCTCCTTCTGTTTGAACAGTCTTCATAGGGTAAGGAAGACTCAAAACTGTGGTCCACAGGATGGAGGAAAGCATCAGGCTATGCATAGTTAGAGGCATCTGAAGACTTCAGAATCAATGTTTCTCAGCCTAAGTCAGAGGCTTCAGAATGTCTATGTAGAAACAGAGTAAGCAGTATGGTGGGAAAAGGGCAGTTGAAGATGGACTAGAAAGTTTGCCTTAAGGCTGTATTTATATAGCCATTAAGTATGTATTTGGGCAGTCTTGTGGGTTAATGTTTTAATTGATTCAACTGATACCTGATGGAGATTTCAGGACTCTCCGTTGGTCAAAGCCACTGCCGTTGACACCTCTACCACCCAACTCTGAGAATCATATGTCACTGAAAATCTGTGGCAGAGATTGCCAAATGACAGCGTAAATGCACAGTAAAGTTACGTGTCCGTTTTAGCAAGAAATCAACAAAGGAGGAATGTGAATCAACGAAGTGGGACCATGATAATTACAACTGTAATTGGTGCTTCCATAGAAAAGTCCAGGATATACTGAATATATAACAGGAAGACTTAAGATAGACTAGGGCATAAGGGAAGGACCCTGTAAGGAAATTAACACTTAAGTAACTTTATTTACATATTCCACACATATTAACCAAATGCAAATAAATTTATTTGTTGATTGGACAAAAATTTCCCAAATTTTTAATAAGAGGCAGGAACTCATCTGAGTGCTAGGGATAAAACAGTAAATAAAAAAAGACAAAATCCCTGCCTCCATGTAATTTAAATTCTGTACTAAATGACAAAAAAATTCACCAGTATGGTGTGGGGTTTGGTGCTCATCACTAAGGAAGCAAATAACTGAGATGAGTCAGATGCATTCTGTGAAAACTCTGCAGCAGTTAGAAGCAATAAACATGTTTTATTTAAACATGGATAGATTTCTTAAAATACGGTATTGAATAAAAAAAGAGATAAACTAGGCTTTAAAACATAATACCATCAAAGAAAATTAAAAATAACTCCCACATAAAACAACACTATCTATATTACAAGGATTTAAACACATCCATCTCAAACAGATTAGAGTTGATTACTGTGTGTCTTAGTCCCTTTTATGCTGCTGTCATAGAATATCTGAGACACAGTAATTTATAAAGGACAGATTTATTTCTTACATTTCTTATAGTTTTAGAGGCTTGGGAAGTTCAACGTCAAGGGGTCCATATCTGACAAAGGCCCTCTTGCAGACAGTGAAGGTCAAGAGAGCAAGATAATGGCATTAACTCATTTGTGAGGCTAGTTTTCTCATGACTTAATTGCCTATTAAAGGTCGCATCTCCCAACACTCTTGCATTGGGGATTAGGTTTCTAACACTAACTTTGGGGAATACATTCAAACCATAGCACTCTGAGAGAAGGAGAATGAGAAAGAGAATCAAAGATGAGGCTGAGTGCAGTGGCTCACAGCTGTAATCCCACCACTTTGCAGGTCAAGCTAGGTGAATCCCTTGAGCCCAGGAGTTCAAGACCAGCCTGGACGGCATGGTGAAGCTTCAAAAAATACAAAAATTAGCGAGGCGTAAGGGTGTGCACCTGTAGTCCCAACTATTTGGGAGGCTGAGGTGGGAGTATCACTTGAACCTGGGAAGCAGAGGTTGCAGTGTGCCAAGACTGTGCCACCACACTCCAGCCAGGGTAACAGAGAGATAGTCCATCTCAGAAAAAAAAAAAAAAAAAAAAAGGAGAGAGAGAGAGAATGCAAGATGAAGAGGGAGGCAACAATAAAACCAAATGAAAGGTAGACTTTACAAAACCTGGTAATAGGGAGTCAGGAACTTAGGAAACTGATCACCTTTTTTTGAATTCTGAGTCCCAAAAACAAAGGAAAGGAAAGACATCTTTTCCTATTTCACATCACATTTTCACTTTTGTGACTTTGCAATAAATGTACATTTCAGATATTCAATAACATAATCATGTATTTTCAGTTTTCTCTTTTGTAAAAAAAAGTGAGAAACTGGCCAAAAATTAAATTCAAAGCTGCCATTGCATAGAGCAGGCCTTCCATGTTCCAGGCAGATAGAATAAAGGGATAGAAAATGAGCCCACTTCTTAGGGGTGGGCATTAACTATTCCCACAGTCGGGGTCCAAATTTATTGTGCAGACACCTTTTTCCAAAGTGACCTAAATAAATTATGGCCCTCTCATCTCTTACTCCCAAGGAGAAGAGAGGCCTATTATTTAAATTATTCAAAAACTGTAGGCTGAGAGTCTTAATTACCTTTATGATTCAGAAAATTCAATTGCGTAGGTCCTTCCAAATAGAGATAAGTCTGTGTGTATGTATTTTTGGGATGATTGCTCAGTATCTGTTGATCTTTTTATTGTGATAAGGAGTATAATTCAGGATACAGAGTTTTTAGCAGTGACATCTTAAAGTTGGGTCATTTTGAGTTCCTTTCTGGCTACTAGTATTTTTTCTGGGTTCATAGACTCAACCACAGGGATCTTCACAGCTTTGTAGAATTTGCAAGACTCTTGATAAGAGATAGAAGAATCATTCTGCCCTTGATTGGTTGGAGGATTGGGATTCCTGTCACCTTCCTATAAGTTAGAAATAAATATGAATTGCCTATTTAGCTAGTTGCTCATTCTCTTCTATAGAATAAACTAATTAAAGATACAAAAGTTTAACGTTGTAAAAGGCTGATTCTGCCATGGAAAAATCCATTTCCTCTCATTTGATTTTATATTTAAAGTGTTTGGATGATATAAAATAGTCTAACAAGATGTTCCCTTCCTTTTCCAGTGAGATTTAATCCTATGAGCTCTGAAATAAAGTAAGGGAAGCTAGCAGAAATGAAAACAAAAGGTCCCAGAGAAACTCATCTTAGAGATATTCCAACCAGTTTTAGAAGCAGCCATCCAAAATTAACAGTTCTCAAGTTTTTGGTCCCAGAGTCACTTCACATTCTTAATTATTGAAGACTAAAAGATATTTTATTTATGTGGGGTATATCTCTCCAAAATCAAAACTGAGAAGTTATTAAAATACTTGAATGCACAAACACGCATTCCATTACCTGTCTCAGTGATGATATCATCACATACCACGTAGTCTCTGGAGATATCTGCTGTGCCCTGGTGTGAGAATGAGGGTGAAAAAGGCAACTAATGCTCTAATATTATTAGAACAATGGCTTTGGCCTTGCAAACTCCCTGAAAGTGTTATTATAAGGACCTCTAGGAGTCTACAGACTACACTTTAAGATCCACTTTTCTGAATGTATGAAAGCTAAAATATATTACTATAAGATTATATAGCTTTCCTGTAACAATAAGCTGAATCTCATTTTTCCCCAAAGTGATGGGGCCATGCCAGATAGACGCCAATGGTAAAATCCTGGGGCACCCTGCTAGTAAAGGTGTTCAGTCCTTCCCTGTAGACACAAAGCCCATTCCATTCTTCCACCATTAACTGCCTGCCAGAAGAGCCACCTGCTCTGACCTCCCCCCTTTCCCTTTCCCATTTCACCTTTTAAAGCTACCTTTCATTTGCCTTATTCCCTCCCAGAAACCCTCCCAACTAAATATATAATAAACTACTTGCCTTTAAGTGTTCGTGGATTCATGAGAATAATGTGTATTTACATTTTAAACTGAGAGCTATTAAAATGACCTTAAGGAATAAACTTCTAGTGATAAAAATTTCTGAGGCAAGAATTTGGTGGAAAATTTCACCTGGCAAGAAATTTCACTTGTCAACAAATCACACCAATAGCAATCACCTATAGATGCAAGAACAACTCTAATTTGACAGATGCTTTTATACTTTTAAATATCTGCAAACCCAGCTCAGTGTTTGATGCATTGCAAGTCCTCATTAATGTCAACGTAAGTTCCGCTGAATTTACCATTAGTCTCTGTGTAAAAACAGAAACATCTGAGGGCAGATGGAACTTCCTCAAGTTATTAAAATGCAACCTACTGCGTTTTCTATCCACAAAATGCATTTCCAGTGCCTTTGCAAAGTTAAGGCAGTTTCCAAAGGTCCTGAATTTTAGGATTTAGAGAAACAAATCTAATTTCTTACTCAATTCTTCCTTTCTAAATTCCTTCAGTTTTTTGCCTTCTTTTATTCAACAAATAATTATGGGACACATACTATGTACCAGTCACTATTCTCAATGGTTTGGACTCATGGCTGAATAAATATCAATCAATATCCAGGCAGATCTCCTGCCAGGCAGGTGCCTATTTTCTATAACACAATGTCAAACAAGCATATTAAATAAGCTGACCTTGTGATATTCAAATTGCTTTTTCCCTGTATGATGTTTGTTGGAGATGGTGCAAAGCAGAATTTGTTGGAGACACAGAAGGTGGGAGTAAAGCAGCAGCCATTTCTCTGAGGGTCGTCTTGGTTGGATGAGGTGCGAGGCAGAAATGCAGGTGCTGATGGTTCCAGCTTGCTCTCCCGCTCACATCGAGTTCACTTTTCGTTCCAGTGGCCCTGTTGGCCAGCAGTAAACCTGGGCCCGCTAGAAGACACAGAGGCAGGTACCTTTCATAGACTTCTGTACACATCCTGTTTGTATACCCCACAGGATGTGCTGGCTCCCCAGATTTCACAGGAAGTTCCAACATTTTCTGCACTAGTTGGCATAGGAAATAAAATAAATAAATAAATAACGTCTCCTTGTTGTTGCAAACACTTTTCCTGTTCTAAAGCCTGATGTAGGGAGAGAAGTGTGACATGTTGTAATAAGCATATTTGAGAGCCACACAATCTGCATTTTAGTGCAGTTACTGCCGTGTAATAGTGCTACCCTACTGTAAGGATTTTTTTTTGCCTTTGGCAATATTGACATTTTGGTCTGGGTGGTTTACTGTTGTGGGGACTGTGCGTGCTTAGCAGCATCCCTGATCCCTTCCCACCAAATGCAAGCAGCATCCCCTTCCCCAGCAACGACAACCAGACACGGCTCTGAACACTGCAAATGTCTCTTAAGAGAACAGCATCACCTCCAGCTGAGAACCACTGGTTCATGAGAGAGTTGCTGTATTCGTGAGAGAGTTCTGCTTTTCCTCTTTTGTAAAATGAAGAGATATCTCTGTCAAAATGCTGCTAATTAAACAGGATTAGACATCATAAACTCCTCTACAGATATTTATTAATATTGACCAATTCATTTTTAACTAATGGGTTTTGCCTTTATGTAACCACTTGCTTGAGGTTTTTCTAACTCACCTAGTCATAGACACTAATTAAGCATTTTATCCAATATAGATAATTACCATTTAATCTTTTCTTTTTTAACCAAGTAAGGTAAATGTTCTTGGTCTGTGCCTATTTACCAGGAACAGAGGCACATTTGCCATTCAATTCAACAGTTCTCTCTCTGATTACAACACAATATTTGATTCAAAAATTCATATTCAGTTTCAGAAACACTCACAGGGTAGGCAACTGCCACATTTGACAGCGCCTTTTACATTTCGCAGCTTTTCCCCCTAATCTGCATTACAATTGAGTAGAGGATGATCTACTATAGCGAGAAATGGTCTGGACACGCTTCTGATTAGCAGGAGGCTCCAAACAGCGGTGTCTCTGCCAGACAGATGTCAGCAGAATCCAACCTCCGAACCTTGTTGCAACTGTGCACAGGAGCTGCCTAACCACGGTGCTTTGACATGCCCCTCATTAGTTGAGATTTCATACAAAGATTGTTTAATATTAAATCCATTTTTTTCAGAGGTCAATATGTATTGGCCCTTTCAAAACCACCCTGGCATCAATCCCAGGACACAGTTTATTGCCTAATAACCAAGTAAGCTTTTCAATGATTCGCTCTCCCCCAAATCCCATTCTCTGTGACTTTCCTGCTGCCAAATCCCAGAAACCTAAGGCTGGGTGGGAAGGGGGCGGTTCTTAAAGACACCCTCAGTGCTACAGAAGAATCTGGAAAAAATGGAAGCACCTTTACCTGACTTGGTAGTTGTCACTGTCTGATTCACACTGCATTCTTCCAACCCCTCCTTCCGGAAGTCTGAGTCTCTGTTAGGATTAGTTTCCTATCAACAGCTGTCCTTTCATTTCTCCTCCCCACTTTCATTTTGCCCAGAAATCCCCTATTTAATTCCACCCACATGCCCCAGTGTAGCCACCCTGGCTAGAGAAGTTTCTGAGTTAAACAGGAACTTTTAGCTTTTCCTAGCTAAAGCAAGGGGACAGCTCAGAATAATAGTCATCTTTGGCCCCTTGCACTGGGGCTCCCACCTAATTGCCTTGCCCTGCCTCTCTCTTTGCAAATCTCTGACATGCTTGCAAGACCTGGAGTCCTTTCTCCAGCAGCCGTGTCCCACTCATGGACTGCTCATTCCCATCCTGACACCTGCTTCTCACCAATACTTCAAGTCATCTTCCCCAGCAGTGGTCCTTCATCCGACGTCATTGACTGTCTAGTGTTAGAACGCTTGGGGTGTCAGGTAATGCTGAAGTAGATTACATTTGACAAGACAACGTAGCTTCAGAACTTTTGGACAATTGTGGGCCAAAATAATTGCCTACGAAGAAAAAAATAACTCCCACATCAATACAATTCATACTAGTATTTTCCTTCTAGCATTTTGTTGACTTTAATAGCTTACTGAAAACCATTAGAAGAAGAAAGCTGGAGAATGGGGGAGACTTTCTAGCCTAATACGTTGTTATTCACATTCTTTCTAAATAATCTACTTCTGGAAAAGAGGGTTTTTAAAAGATAACGAGGGATTAGGATTGGTTCATCAACACGCTTTTCCCTCTTCCACCTGATCCCATGCCCTGCTTGAAATCACTGACTTTAGTGATTTAATCAACCTGTCAGTATAACCACGTTCAATCTATCACATTTAGGTTAAATCTGAATTTTCTTACAATAGCACCAAGTCTAGAAGCTTTAGAAGATGGAACCAATGTCCTCATATGAGATTGAGAGAGTGCTATGTGATCACTAGTAAGATCATCTATGTCAATATATCTAGCAAAGTGTCTCTACAGCTGTATCTGTATACAATTTTTGGATATTTGGCTTACTATAGAAGTTGGATAAAAAAAAGAAGTATAAGGGTAAGTAATGGAAGAACTCTTTTGATAATTAGCAGAGCAGAATGGTAAGGTAGAGAGAGAAAAACTGTTATTCTCACTTTCTGTCTTCTGGACACCAAAAAATATTAAAATATTACTACCCATGGTAACCTCTGAGGTGGCAATTCAAGACATTCCAAGTATTGAAATTCTAAAAGAAAGAGAGTATTGCCAGGCCAATGCTGGAAGAATGAGGAGAGATTGCTTGGGCAATGCCCAAGGGGATGAAGTAGGCTGTGGAATAAGAGAGCGCACAGACAGGTTGTCACTCATGAGCTTTGAAGGATAAACTTCCCTCCAGGTTCTGGCCCCCAGCCAGGTCCCTTATTTTGTCAGGACATCAACAGTAAATCCATCTTTCAGGCCAAATTCTTATTAACAAGTTTATGAAAGGAATATATAAACCCAGAATTGGATAACACATTGGATGGCAATATGGCAATGTGTTTTTTTATGCAAAGGATTTGAACCATAGCAATTTATCTAAGTTAGAATGACATTTCCCATAATTGACTTCCCAGTGGCTCAGGAAAGCCTTTTTGCGTGAGTTTTGGCAGTTAGACTGAAGCAGTGGCCATATTGCTTTCATGCTCAGGCTGGTACAGGGGCACCAGGAACTGTTCCAACTCATGCTCATTGACACTTCAGCTGACACTGGATTGCCATGGAGCGACACCTAGTCCTGCAGCTGCTCCAAGCTACCCTCAATTATCCTTCAGGTTCTCTGTCTTCTTGGTCCATGTATGTGTTAAGCTCTGTGACAAAGGGCATCAGTGTCTTCTGCAGGCTACCAGCACCACTGAAATTGGAGGCAGTGTGAGACCAGGGTTTCCACACATCCTCATGGACTCAGCTTGAGACAATGGGTTACAGTTTTTCTTGCTCTCCCCACTCCAAATCTGTCTTCTTTTCTTGAATAACTATCCTGCAGACTTTAAGCTCCAGAAAAGATGCAAAGGCACCAGCCTTGCAGAGGCTGATTAACCATCTCCCATCATCTCATAAGGTACAATCTATATGAAAAAATCTCAGTGGTTCTGTCTCTTATCCTACTCTGACTGTTTAAAAAAAAAAAAAAGCTAGTTAAAAGATAACTATTATGGGTCTCTAGTTCCTCAAACCTATGTGACAAGTACACTTCTCTGTAGACAGAACTAACTGAGAATGAAATAATAACCAGAAGTTTGCTTTAAAAACTTAGAACCCAGCATTAACTAAATGAATGAGACATTTAATGTAAAATAGATGTCTTCATATAGCATCTTACCAGTTTACTATAATCTAAGACTCTCTTCTCTGACCTACGTTAAGATAGACCTTTTCAAAGTGTGTCTCTATACCCTTTTCAATACAGCGAAGAGTGAATGACCAATCTCTGATTGAGACTTTTTTCCTTGGATACATTCATCGTTCAGTCATAGTTCAATCTACGTTGTTTTTTGTTTTGTTTTTGTTTTGGTCAGCACAAGACGGCTTTGCATATATCTTTTCACATGTCTTATGACCCAAATACTGACCAAAAAATACACAAGTTTAAATTTCTTCCCCACAGTTGAAATTCTTTACTTCATTTCTTAGGTTCTGCAAGTTAGAGATAAACCTCTTCAGCAATCTCTTTTATGAGGCAAATGCCCCGTGGAGGCTAGCAGATTTTTTCATCTGAGCATGAATTAACTCCATCTGTTTGCTTTCTTCTTGCTGTGGTCAGCTGTGCTAAAAGAATCGGTGTTTTAACAGAGGGTTAGGAAGGGAGAAAATAATTTTAGAAGGCAGGAATCTTTGAGGGAAGAGGAACCCCGTTGAATCATCACAGGAGAAAGTGGGCAGATACAGTCTAATCGTTCAGGGCTTCTGACAAGCAGGAGAGGGAACATGCTCAAGGTACATTTTCTGACTCTAAATTCTGAAGTCATGACCACTTCGGTGGACAATCTAGACTCTGCCATAGATTATTTCAAGTCTCAGACCTTGATTGAGAAAATTAGATAATGACTTGTAGTTCAAAGGGTAAGTACATGAACTGCTCTCTCCACCAGACATCAATGCCATCTCCACCTACGGTTCTCATTAGATGTCCTTTGAAAGGCTTTGGCACAAATGCAAGGCATCAGAGATCTTGAAAATGGCAAAACAAGCTGTGAACAGTAATTATTGATGATATAGAAGAATCATTGTATTTTTGTTGTGGTTGTTAACTTGAATACAACCTCCAAATTAAGTGCCAAATGCAAGCCAAATGGGCAGTTCTTCTCTCTATCGGAACTCCAAATATTGGAGTTTATCTGATTCTTAAAAATAGTATTTTCTGCCTTAAAAAGAAAGCTTGGAATTATTGGAATAAAAATGAAAGAGTGTATATAACCATATTTTATAAAATTTCACTTTCAAGCAAACTTTATGAGGCATGTTATTTTGTATAGAAACTTTGAAATAGCCTAAAGGCTTTCTTTGACCAGCTGCATATTCTATCTGTTAAATGTCTTCGGAGTGAAAAGATTCCCTCACCAGAGGCACCTGCAGGATGTGCAACGATTCATTTTTACTCTGAATATCAGTTCTGTGGAAGCATCAGCTCTACTGGCTCATCATTTACATTCACAATGGACATCTGGAGCCAGAAAAATGAAACATTAGACTTGTTTGTGTTGTCAAATTAAAAAAGGAAAAAGAGAATGGTTTAAAGTTCTGAGAGTCTCTGTAACATTTAATTATGCTTTCGACTGGAGTCCAATCAAAAATATGCTTCTGCAGGAAAACGGGCACTAAGAAAAAACATGCTTTGCTATTCAGATTGTTGCTAGGTCAACGTCTCAATTCACAAGCTCGGAGAAAAGCAGCCGCCACGACGGGCATAGAGTCTTTCCTCCGAAGAAGCCAAAGAGCTCCGCCAGGATCCTCAACAGGACTGTTTCCTTACACTCCCAAGGGATGTCATTATTCATTTCTTCCTGACTGAAGAACTGTTAAGCCAACAGCATTTAAGAAGTTAACTAGATTTGGAAGATTGTGCTGTCAATACATGTATCATCCAGAACTCACAAGATAAATTCAAATCCAAAATATATGACTGGATACATAGTTGATGGAGGAATGGTATGCAGTGCAAAGAATAATATTTTGATGATTTTCTTTTCTTTTTCTTTTTTTCAGATGGAGTCCTGCTCTGAAGCCCATTCTGGAGTGCAATGGCACGATCTCGGCTTACTACAACCTCCGCCTCCCAGGTTCAAGTGATTCTCCTGCCTCAGCCTTCCAAATAGCAGGGATTACAGGTGTGTGACACCCCGCCCGGCTAATTTTTGCATTTTTTTAGTTGAGGCAGGGTTTCACCATATTGGCCAGGCTGGTCTCGAACTCCTGACCTCAGGTGATTCACCTGCCTCAGCCTCCCAAAGTGCTGGGATTACAGGCTATTTTGATGATTTCCTTATGGAAATTTTTGTTTTGGAAATTTTTTACATAAGAATTGTATTAATTTTCAAAATCATTGCTCAGAAAGAAAAGGGCCTCATTGTACTTAAAAAAAAAAATAGGGACAGGCCAAGCGTGGTGGCTCACACAGGTAATCACATCACTTTGGGAGGCCAAGGTAGGAGGATCACATGTAGCCAGGATTTTGAGATCAGCCTGGGCAATACAGTGAGTCCCTGTCATTATTCTCAAAGGAAAACAAATGGGGGCAGTCATAACAACTGCTGCTTTCTAATGACTCTCATACTGATTATTTCTAGTGAAATTGTTTCAGATAGTGGGCTATTTCTAGCCTAATTCAATCTGATTCAAATTAATTTAATCATCTGCTGAAGGTCTGACAAGAAAAACTTCAAGAGGCAGATGACGGCATTGGCAAAAAAAAAAAATGTTTTTCTTTTCTATCTTATCCAGCCATTACATCAACATTTACTGAGCCTTTACTGTGTTTACTGCACCATATTAAATAACAGGCAAAATTCAAAATGGAGCTTACAACCTCACTAGAAGGAAGGAACGCAGTAAATGGAAACAAGACAATGATTTCTAAAACTCCTATTTCACAGAGAAGTTTTGTACAAAGTGAATTAGTGACATCCCTTTGTTAAACGTCCCCCCTCTGCACACACAAAACAATCATAGTTGATCCAATGGGACAATTTAAAACATCGTACCTCGGAAAGAAGATTGCACTTGAAGAATAAAACAAACCCCTTAAAACTCAAATTTTTTAAAAAATGCAAACAAATGAATAACTACCAGGTTGGATATCAAATTCCTAAGAGGAGTATACTGTAAAAGAACATATGAACACTATGCAAAACTTTTTCATATTATGGTTACCACGTGTTGTTTATATTGAAAGTATTCTTTAAAATACTAGTACTTTTGAATAAATTTGTTATTGTTTTGAGTGACTTTACTTATGAATTTCCATTTACTTCTAAGTTATTTTAATATTTCACTAGACTTCATTTTTTAAGAGTTTAGGATTATTTGGTTTGAGTTTTCACATTTCTACAAAAGTTATAATTCACGTCACCTGGTAATACCTCTGTGAGGCACCATGTGTTTTTATTTAGCAAATGACATGGGGTTGGCGCAGTGCTCAGGCTTGAAAATCTGTTCCTCCCTTATTCGTATTTTTTAACATACTAACAGCAGCTAGTCCTTATTCTTTCAATTCACAAAAGTATTTAGATTCTATTCTTAAAATTGTCTTTACTTAAGTTTTGTTTCCTGTACAAGATGGAGATATTAAAATAGCAGGATGTCTTTACTAAACTAGGATACTGCATGTGGTTACCCTGTCCATGGCTAAATGTCCAACATGAGTTTAAGGGACCCATCAGGTAATGGTCGTAGCAGGTATGGGAAGCTTCTCCTCTACTTTGGGCTCCCAGTTTCCGTACAGTTGCACGACCTGCCAAGCAAAGCAGTGATCAGACCACCCCAACTTGGTTGTTTGCCACCCAAGAAATCCAAGCAGATGTTCTGTTAGGAAAAGCATGCGTGAGAGCCAAAACATAACATGAAAAACTATTGTTTTAATTCCTCCTATAACGCTCAAGTGATTATATCATGAAGCATAGATTGCATTTCTCTACATTTTTCCTATAGCTTATCATCAGCAGGATCACAGAAGCACCTATAAAACTGGAGCTTTCTTCCCATCTCTAGCTAAGAGTTTGGTTCTCAAGCTTTCCTATACAGCAGAAGAACCTGGAGGGCTTGCTGGGCTCCACCCCTGGAGTTTCTGATATGGGAGGTCTGGGTGGAACCTGAGAGTCTGCGTTTATAATGTGTTTCCAGGTATTGCTGCTGCTGCTGCTACCCCAGGAATCAGGCTTTGAGAAACACTACAGGCTTTTCATTCTAAGATGATACACACAATTCTACAGTCACTTTAAGTCACAAAACACATTTTCAATACAAATATTAAAGGTATCACGGCCAAACCATCAATCTCAGTTCAATATACGAGCTCTCCAGTGTTCTCTCATTAAAGTCTGGTGCTGTGGTGGGCTGTCTGACTTCTGAGAAGTGGGTGTTGCCAGCCTCTGCTCTTTTCCTCTATTCATGTCCTCCACCACTTGCAAACTGTTCACGCATAGGCTAGTAGCTGGAAATAAGATTGGGAAGTTCTTAGTTGGCTCTTACCTGTCACTGTCTTAAGCTGACTTTGCACACCCTGAGACTGGCAAATGTGGAAAGCCAACTCTTTGTCCTGGGTAATTTTGTGGGTCCTTTTGGAGTCCCCCTCCACTCCAGCACCCCAACACCCTGAACCATCTGACCAAAGCCTCAGTGATCAGGGCAGTGTCCCTTCTTTGACTGGCAGCTGTTCTCTAAGTCTCTGCTTCTCTGGAAGTCCACTCACTCAGTTTCTCACCATAGGAATGTGCTTACCCTCCCTGTGATGCAGGATTTTCTTCTCAGTCACTTTGCAAGCCCGAGACCTCCAGCCAGTGATGCCCCACCCAGACCTCCATCGGCCACACTACCTGTTGCAGGAGATGCACCACCCCTACCCCAGGCCGAACTGGATCACGACGTCCTCCCAAGTTCTTGTCCTGCACCCAAGAAGAATGAGGATGCGCTGACAATCAAAGAGTGAGCAAGACAGGGAGTTTTATTGAGTGAAGCAACAGCTTTCAGCAGAGAGGGGACTCAGGTGTGGTCCCCTACCCAAAAGCAAGAAAGTCCCCCTAATATGGCTGAGTCCAGGGCTTTTATAGGCTCAGAATGGGGAAGCAGCAGGCCATAGGTAATTTTGGAAAGGCAATATTTGATTGGTTAAAAGTCAGTATTCAGAAAGAATCAATCACGAAAGGGCAGTCATACAAGACTACCCTCTGGGTAGCAGACTTCATCCAGAACCAGTAGTCCAGTCTTTCAGCCTTCAGGCTGTTTTTGCCTTAAAGGTGGGATTTCACCCCCACTCCTGTTTCATAGGCATTTGGCTCCCACCTGTTGTTAGCACCTCAGCGTTCTCTTGGAAAGCCTTCGAAACAGTTCCAGGCCAAGTCTGTCTTTCCATACCTTGGCCATTGAAAACGTTCGCACGTTCTTGCCCCGGTGTCATTGGAATGTTTTCACGTCCTAAATGCAGCTCTTGGTGAGCACAATCTCGCTCTCTACTCTGCTCCAGGTCATACTGACTACCCAGGCACCAGTGCAAAGTGATTCCCACCTGTAAAGTGTGAAGTCCTGATAAGATAAGTTAGCAACAATGAGGGAAGGGACCCAGGTTGGGGAGAGATACGACTTCAATATATGACTTCGATATTGAGCTCTCCAGCGTTCTCTCATTAAAGTCTGGTGCCGTGGTGGGCAGTCTGCCTTCTGAGAAGTGGGTGTTGCCAGCCTCTGCTCTTTCCCTTCACTCCTGTCCTCCCCCACTTGCAAACTGTTCATGCATAGGCTACTAGCTGGAAATAAGCAGAGAGGCAGTTAACCACAATCTGCTTACACAACGTCCTGCTCCCAAATACCTCATTCTGCAGGTAGCCCCTCCAACATGACCCTAGAAAACTTTCCTCCTGCCGCTGCCTCCTGGCAGACACCACTTTCTCTGCTGTGCTGCCCATTTGCCCCTTTGCAATGTATTTTCTGTCTAATAAACTTGCTTTAGCTCACTGCTGTTTCAGCAAATTTTTTTTACCAACTGTGACACCAGCCCCAATCAGTCACAACCATGACATAAAGAATATATGTCAGGTTCTGGCTGGTATTATGGTGCTGCCTCCTTACCAGGCCTCACGCTGAGGGAACCACTACCATCTCTAGTCCCCCGTGGGAGCAATATGATAGGAAAGAGCTCACAGCACAACTTTGTCCTAAAAGATCCTCTTCACGAAAGGAACCTTCCTCATTGTTGTCCTCTTTCTTTGCTCCACTCTTTCCTTTCATTTAGTTCTCACAAGCTTAAAGCCTTCCTACAGGCAATCGTGCCCTTTGAATATCTGCATATTTTCTGGCAGCTCACTAGGCATTTTCTATGTTTTTTCTCTCTGGGTGCCTCAGCCAAAAGTTTCAATGTAAACATCCTATAACAATTAAAATCTTAATCTTGCATCCTCTTTAATCAACCTAATTGCAATACCCAGAATCAAGACTTTGTGTTCTCCAGACAACTCACTTATGTAAATGCCTCGGTAAACAATGTCTATTTTAGTGCATCAATCACCGGCACCTGTGCATCATATGAAAGCCTCTTCCAGCAGTTTCCCTTTCCCTAAGTCTCTGTCAACCTAGAGGGCTCCATCTCTTATCATTGTCCTACCACTGGGTTCAACATCTCTTTCCCCTCCCTCAATCCTATGGATCCGAATCCCAATCTCTACTCTTATGCAGAGTAATTTTCTTCAGGCAACCTGAACTTGGTAGAAGACGTCAAGTTCCTGGAGGTTCAGCCTCTTCCTAACAATTGCCTCTCAATAAACTTGAATAGAAGCCTCTACATGCGTATTAATTCTACTCCTGGTTGTTGTAATTACAGCATCTCATTTAGCCTTCAGGAAAAACATTGTGAATAAAACATCAGAAAAGATAATGTTGTAGATGATGAAATTGGGGTGCAGGGTCTGAAGCTACTCGGCCAACATCACAAAGTACAGGAGTGGCTACATTTACTTTTTGTGTCTTAGAGGTGCATTTTATTATAAAATAATAAAACTCATGTGACAGCCTGACCCACAGCCTTCCTTCCTACTTCATTCAAGTGTGTCCTGATAGGCTAGTGTCAGAAAAAGAAATGTGCACAAGCAAATCAGCCTGGCCCAGGAGCAGTGAAGACTTAGCATCAATCTATCAGAATTAACACTCCAAGGAGACACGGCATTGCTTTTTAGCCAATAGCCGCTGTCACCAACAACTAGACTGGCCACCATTTTAAAGGATTAGTTTCAAATTGCTTGTATTCCAGATTCCCACCAATTAACTCAGACTGACACAGGTTTGTGACATAAGAAACAAGAGGGGGCGGCCATCTTCTCCCGTGGAGGAACAAGGGATTTACTTCTGAAGCTGCTATTAGCATTAATGGGAGTTGTGAATTTACCTTGTCTCATTTCAGTGGGAGGAGAGAGTTGGCTGGATGATGAATGTAGATAAGATGGTTCTATTCAAAGGACTGCTTGCAATTTCCATTAGTAGCCATAATTTATCTCCTTGTACGTCTTTATGAACCAAATTTTGCTGGAAAGTCATAATGCTTTAGATAATCGGCCGGATCAGGTAATGTCACCAGTGATAAGTGCCTGCTGTTAAAATAAATGCTGTGTTCTGTTCTGCATCTCAACTTGTTTTTAATGCAGACTCCTAAGGGCTTGTGCAACAGTGGGAATCCATTTATCGGCACAAAACAGCCTTTTGTTTACACAAGATCACTTGGTAATCATGCAGCCTGTGTACCAGAAGTCAAGAAAAATAATAAGCGTGGCTCAATCTGCAATGCTAAAACAAGGGGCTGTCTTTTGACAATCAAGCACTATTTATAAGGATTAACATGGCTTTTGATAAGCTGCCAAATACCCAGAGAGGCCGCATTTAGAACGAGGCCCACCAAAGACCTTTTGGTCTCTTCATTTTCATAAAGACTCTTCACAGGGTATGTTGAGCAACTTCTCAGTAATTGGAAATCAAATGTATTAAAAGAAAGCATAGCTAAGTATTCTCCCTGAAAGCTCAAATAATCCCATTTACCTTATTCTTCACATCAAAGAAATTACGTTCTGCAAAAACAAAAGGAAAGATATTGTCTCCTTTTTCCCATGAACCCCAGTGTCCCCAAATCACATGCGCACTGTTTCAGAAGTTTTAATATATGCACCTGGTATAAGAAGGCAATTGCTTATTGCACATGGCTTCAGAAATGCTACAAAGCCCTGCCAACTCCAAAACTTTCTGTTAACCTGCTTGCCTGGATGAGATGGAATTAAAATAATATTTTCAAGCTAAGTGTTGAGAGACAGTCCTCCGTGTATCTCTCATGCTTCTATACATCCTGCCGAGTGTGCCAGAAATGAAAGGCCATGACTGCTTTTTACACCGGGCCTTTTATCAGGGCTGTGTTTCACTGAGAAACCTTGAGAAATGAGGTAACACCTCTCTGCAGACAAAAGGGAGGCTTGCTTACTATTTGCTATAAAAGTATTGAAATCCCCAAGTTACCGTTCCTCAGATGCGATGTAAACCCATGGCACGTGAGGCATCCATCTGCCCCTTAACACATGGGACGTGAAGCAAGGAGCACTGATTCAGACATACCGGTAGTCATGCTGCTTGCTGTGTCATGAGTATTAAAGTCCTTTATCTCTGACAAAGGAGTCTCATGTCTTCTGCCAGCATCCATGAAATACTAACAGGATAACGTATTAGCTTGTCAGAGAGTCAAATCAAATTCCAACCCTGACACTAAGATGTATTATCTGTTCATGATATAGATACCCAGAAAACCATTGGTAAAATAAGGAAGGAAAAATCTATTTGCATATTAGCAGTTTTCTTTACTGAATTTTCTTTCTTATTTTTTTCTTTTCTTCCGTCCTTTCTTATTTCCTTCCTTTCCATTACTTTCTTTTCCTTTCTCTCCTCTACTCTCAGTTTATGTGGTTCAGGTTGGTCAGACCCCTTCTCTTCTTAACTCTATAACTAGAAATATGGTCTAGTCCAGCTATTTGGAGAGTTCTATCCTCCGGTTCACAGCAGTTGGTTCAGGCTCAAGCTAAGTAAATGAGACTCAATTTATTGAACACCAACCACAAATAGGGACTGTTCTAGCAGCTGCAAATATATTTGGAAGCAAAACAAAAAAGATTCTTTTTTGGAAGAGTTTATATACAAGCGGAATTTTTCTGTACTATCAGGAAAGAACTGCCGTCCTTGAGCTACGGTTGATAAACTTGTTAAATATAAGACTTAAGAGGCAGTGGCCATCCTTGTCACCTCACTGCAAAATGCTATTTGATAATTAACTCACTCCAGAGGAAAGACAGCAAAATTCATCTTCTAATGACCCGTTTGCATTTATTTTTTAAACTGACAAATAAAAATGTTATATATGATGTATAACATGTTTTGAAATATGTATATATTGTAGTATGGCTAAATCGAGCTAATCGACGTATGTATTCCTTCACATACTTGTCGTATTTTGTGGTGAGAAGACTTAAAATCTACCCTCTTGGTGATTTAGAAGTATACAATACATCGTTATTAACTATAGTTACCATGCTGTACAATAGATCATGTGAACTTATTCCTCCTGTCCCACTGAAATTTTGTCCTGATGCCCCCTTTGAGCACCTCTGTGTAGCTATGCATACCTGAAGCCAAACTACTCCTGGATATTTCAGTCATAAAAGTAGATCAATTTCATTTTTAAGTCAAGTCATTTCAAGCTGTGTTTTTGTCACTTAAAACCAAGAGTCCTATTAATACTCGGCTTAGGTGAAGTTGGGTAATAGGGCATGCTATACAAGAAAATACTTGTGTCAATTGGCCTATCAGAGCCATAAGAAGCCCTGCTGTTTAAGCAAAAAAAAAGATTGAGAGAGAAAAGATTAATTTTGTTTAACTGGCATTTTTCATAGTATTTCTTACTTTCTTTTTTTTCTCTCTGAGATGGAGTCTTGCTCTGCCACCTAGGCTGGAGAGCAGTGGCGTGATCTCTGCTCACTGCAACCTCCACATCCCAAGTTCAAGTGATTCTACCGGCTCCGCCTCCCGAGTAGCTGGGATTACAGGCACACAACACCTCGCCCAGCTAATTTTTGTATTTTTAGTAGCGATGGGGTTTCACCATGTTGGCCAGACTGGTCTCAAACTTCTTACCTCAAGTGATCCGCCTATCTCGGCCTCCTTAAGTGCTGGGATTACAGGCGTGAGCCACTGCGCCCGGCCTATTTCTTTTTTCCCATGAACCTTTTCACCTTATTTTTTTGTTTTAGTAACATGGTAACATCTATCAATTTCTTATAAAACCAGTGTTCCACAAATCTTGCTAAAAAATGTTGGTATATTCTTTGCCTACATGTTCATGTTAAACTCATAAATCAGAGAACCAAGCAAAATAAACAGAAAATGAGTGCTCACAGGAAAGCTTTCATCTACATAGTCTTTTACTTACTCCACAAGCATTTAATGCAAACTTACTATGTGTCAGAGTGGAAGGCACTAAATACATAAACTCAGAAGGAAAATTCAAGCAGAGAGTACTACGCAAAAACCAATGCCCTCCCCCGACCATAGAAAGACTCTGTGTCTAAAAGTAATGCCGTGTTTCATTTTCATAAGAAAAGCTGATATTAAACTCTATCATACCAAGACCATACTAGAACATGGAAAACTCAATTCATTTTCCTGATTTTTGTTAGGAATTACAAAGCAAATTCCTCAGATTATATACAGTGGCAATCTCTCAGAAGACAGCTAGAGTTGTTGAAATATCAAACCTATTTAGGACATGAGAATAATGTAATTTTTGGAACAGAAAATGTAGTAATATCAGATTTATAACCCAATTTATAGTCCAAAGGGTTTAAATTTGATTGAGAAATAAAACCAAAGTCAATAAACTGCTGTGTTAAATATTCTGACCAATGAATGAAAACTGCTTTGTAATGTAATAAGATGAAGGAACATATAAAGGAAGAAACCTGTGGAGAAGAAGGTAATCTTGAAAGCCAGACTCACCAGGAAAGGAGTGGTGTGAATCTATTCAATTCAACAAGTTTTGGGGTTTTTTTTGTATTTTGTTTGTTTGCTTGTTCCTGGCATTTGTGTAGTTCTATGCTAGACACTTTGGGAGACACTTTTAAAAACAACAAATAATAATACATTATTCTACAATCATATTGTTTAGTTTGCGTAATCAGCTTGGAATTTAGATATCATTTTTGACTTGCCCTCTAACTGCCCGTGAAAAATCAGAAAACAGAAATAGATATGCAAGCTCTAAACATAAGAAATTGAAGAAGAGAGAGAAGACTTAGAATAGCTGGGGAAAATGTTTAAGAAAATCTCAAGACAGGAAATTAATCTAAACCAAGCCAGTAGGGGTTCTTTTTGTTTTGGTGTTTATTTGCTTGTTTTTAAACTACAGAGTGTTCATTGTGGCACCAATTTGACAGGGGCGGAGGAATTTCATTGACAAGTAGCTAAAATGTGGGCAGAAAAGACAGACTCAGTGACGAGCTGATGAAAAGGAAAGGGAAAAATCTCTTTCATTTATTTCAGTAGGCATTTCTTCAATAACTACTAGAGGCAAAACATTGTGGTAACCTTCATAAGTATATAAAGATTACTCATCTCTCAGATTTTTCACCAAGAAGTATCAACAAATCAGAAACAGAACATAGTGCAGTGAAGGAAACATGTAGCGAGGGTCATCTGACCCTGAAAGGCCACTGGAGGCTCAACATGGGATAGATTTCCTCCAGTGGGAAGTTAGAAAAAGCAGAGAGTACTCTGAGTCTCAAGGAATGAAAAGTCTTTGGCAGGTGGAAAAGCACATGAGGAAAAACAGATAAAACTTGATAATTCATCGCATAGAAAGAATGCAGAAGTCTGTCTCAAATGAGATAATGTATCTAAAATTGTTACCAGGAAGTGCGGGAATCTTCAGTTCTTCGTCTTACTTGGAGAATTCTGCCAAGTGACTGATTAAGCCAAATTTAAAAAAGAGAATTTATTGAAAGAAAATAGAGCAGAGTGTTTATAGACAGAAAGACTATACTCTGAAAGAGGAGGAAGAGAAGGCTGAAAGGGAATGAACCAGCAGCAGCCTGAGAATTCTGCGTTGGGTTTTTATGATGTTGGATTTTTCTTGAAGTTCCCACCTCTGTCTTAAGTCTCCACCTTTTTCCTTTGCCTAGCTTTCCCACACTTGCCTTAAGTCCCATCCTCTTCCGCTTCTTGGTTGCCTCCGCAGGCATGGGGGACCCTCCCTTACCATTAGTTGGTGCACAAGTATGGACACAGTGTTGGATACAAATTGCCCAGATATGTCTTAGGAGTCTCCCCTTTACCCTCTTCTCCTTATCAGCTTGTAGCTAGCTACATTCTACCAGGTTAAATCATACTGGGCATCTTAATGGGTATCCCTTTCTGCTGAGATATTTCTCCTTCTCTCTGCTCATATCTAGTATATAAGTTTGGGTGCTCTTTGGTATTTGGGTTTTTCCAGACCTCCCTTTCCTAAGGGGCTCCCCCTCCCTGCTTGTGTCTAGCTATCTGCCGACTCTAACTAAGTGATATTGAAAATGGCTAAACACGATACCGCTGGAAAAGGGTATACAGTGGCCTGCGGCGATGTACTTAATGCCTCTGAGCCTTGGTTCTTCAGCTCTAAAATGGGAATAGTCATGCTTTCTCTGCCCTTCCCACATGACTTTTGTTACAGATCTGTAAGAAAATGTAGCAACTTATTTTTTTAACCATACATATTTCTAACAGCTTTATTGAAGTATAACTGATAGGTAAAAAATGGCGTATACTTAATGTATACAGTTCTGAGTACAGATCCATGAAACGATCACCACACTGAAGGTGATAAGCACATGTATCACCTCCCAAAGTTTCCTCATCCTCCTCCACTTTTGTTTTTATCTTGTGACAAGATCATTTAACGTGATATCTACCCTCTTAACAAATTTTTTAAGTCCACAATAAAGTCCATTTATCTGTGGAACTTATTTGTCTTGCATAAATGAGACTTTATATTCATTCAACCACAACTTTCCTTTTGTTTTCTCTTCTTTTTTCTCTTCTCCCCAACCCCTTTCAACCACCATTCTGCTCTCTGTTTCTATGAGCTTGATTAGTTTAGAGACCTCAGATAAGTGAAATCATGCAGTATTTGTTAGACCAATTTATTTTTTAATTATTAATCTATTTAAAATGGAAGTTTACTTATGATTGCCAAACCAAAACATGGGCATTTAGAATTGTCATCAACTTTAAATAAAGCTAAAATAAAAATAAAAGTATTGCATCCCAGAAAAATCAACAAGTCCAAAGAAAACGCTGGGTCTCAGAAAACAATACACTGAAGAATGGTGCTTTACTATGTTGAACACTTTGAATTAAAAGAAATGGAAAGACCTCAGAAGCTGCCTCAGAACCAAGGTCTTGCTAACCTTCTCTTCTTTCTCCCCTTCAAGCACAGAAAAGGATTTTCTCTGGAATTTCTTTATGTGAATAGGTAAATTTATTTTCAAAAGAAATGCAATTGTCTTAATCCCCTCCCTAGAAATGTCACTAAATAACCAGGGAGAATAAATCAGAAAAGAAGAGATTGGAAATCCTTACCACACCCAGGTAGAGCTTTTATCTCTTCTTCTGAGGATAGCTCTAAAAGATATTGCCTAAAAGACTTTATCTGTATAAGATAGCCTTTGTTCATGACACAGTTCAGCCCCTCACCTTTCTGTAACTGGCTAGTCCCATTTAGTTTCTTAAGAGAATCATTTACAAACTACTGTCTGCTCTTGCAGCCTATTTTTTTCCTCGGAAAATCATTTACTACTCCTCAAAAATTGCCTGCCTTCCCTAGTTCTGTCTCCCCTATGAAGAGGGTATCTAAGCCTCAACTATCTGGCCCTTCTTTGAGTCTCATATTTTTTATGCCTCCCATGGTTTATGGGTGTTAATAAATGTGTGTGCCTTTTCTCCTATTAATTTGTTGATTGTCAGTTCTTTTCAGCAGACTCAAACCTCCAGAGGGGAGAAGTAAAATTCTCTTTGCCCCTATACAAAAATCTTGTGACTAATGATGCAAATAAGAAAACCCCAAAAAAGTAGACCTAAAGCAGAAAAAAAGCAGAGTCAAATCTGAGTATCTCACGGTCTGATCGCAATGCAGGTTTCTGCCATAGCCTCAGAGAAATCCTAATGTGTTTTGACATATTTATCTGTGGGACTCCGCCATTGCATTAGCATTCTTCAAATTATTTCTACATTTAAATTGATTTCAATTACATAGACATTTCAAAGCATTAATATTCATTTGAGATATTTCTGATATCATCTTGGTGTGCTCAACTTTTTTAGGCACAAGTTCATAATTAACCCACTCCACATGTAACTGCTGGAGAACAACCCTATGAAATTCTGATTAGTGTAAGAGCCTTTTTTGCATATGCTCCAAGTTCCTAAATTATAAACATTTCGTTGACAAAGAGTTCACCAATATTGCACTTTCAAATTTCTCTCTTCCCCATTGTTGAGAATAAGTAACTTGGGTGAGAAAGAAGCTAAAACAACTACACATTCATTGGCTTGTTACGAGTGAGAAAGGAAGGAATTTGACCGGTCTTGTGGAAGAGGTTAAAGAAGAATAAAGAGCTCAGAGGGAGATAAAAAGATAACTTGATCCCTTGTGAATTTTCTGAAGGACTTCATATGGATGGAATGGATTTCCCATGGAAACTTATTTTTTAAAAAACGAATTGATTTGTGCAAACAGAGAGGCAAGATGTACAATTTCAGGAGCCATGGGCAGAGGAAACCGTGAACATTTAACTCAGAGAAATGAACAGCACTTGTAGGGAAGAGTCATGAAATTGCTAGTGTTTGAAGCAATGTCATCCAAATCTCAATGAGTAGAAAAACCCACAAATGGTATCAGAGACACATTAAAATTAAATGAAATAATATTCAAAATACTTGTCACCTAGAAGGCATTTAAGAAACAGCAGTTGTAGCTATTATATTATCTCATTTAGGCCTCATAGCTTGTCTAAACTTGAATGCAACCAAAGGTTTGGGGCTGCCTTTCCCATGAGTGCATTAGGCCGGAATGTGAAGGAAGGCAACACTGCCCCCTCGTGGTCTTCTCTGTGCAAAGTCTTATTGGTGGGCTTTGAAATAGTTACTCAACTGCATTCCTGTTCTTGGTTGGGATCCAGGGATTGATGGGAGTGAATTTGACCTCGTGTTGCAATTGAAGTACTATCTTGTCTGAGGCCTGGAACTTCCCCAAAGTTGTCTTAGAATAGAGAGAACCCCTGGAATCCAGAGAAAAACCTACTGTAAGTGAAGAGTGGTGCAGATGGAGCAGCAGGGTGGAGACTGCGGAGGAACCAGCAGTTCCAGGTAAAGATTCTGCTAGGGTTGATCATCCCTTAACTTTAGCCTCCTAAAAGTTCTGTCTTCTGGAAAAGAGAACGGTGCAATATTAACAAGTAGTCAGTATCACTAGGGACGTAACAGCTTTAGAGTTAAAATGTCAAGGGAAGATTTCCTGGGTAGTGGCTAGTTGAAGAGATTAGTAAAAGTCAGTGGGATAAAGGAGGTTGACAGCGGCATGGCAGAGGTCTATAAATGGCCTGGAGGTGAGTATAACAGAGAAGCTCAGCACCAGCACAGGCAGAGATTCAGCAACTGCTCCTGCTGGTCCAGCAAAAATAGAAGTGGAGAGATTGCTGCTCTGCAGGCAGAATTTTTCAGTATTGCCCTCATTTCTATCCAGCCAGAGATCCCAGAGGAAATAGCAGAGGAGGTCTCCGGGAGAAATCTTCTATTCTATTCAAGACTCGTCATGGAACATATTCACTGGCCAGACTAGTTACAGTTTATAACCATTTAATAGACGTGAAAACTGAGATTCAGACGCTTGGTCAAGTTCACACATGTAGCTTTTTTCTAGCAGAAGGAATAGAAAATAGATCTATGTGGCACTGATTTATCTTTTATTTTACTTTTACTGACCTAGCTCCCTTTAAAAAAAAAAAGCACAAAACAAACCTTGGATCCTCACAGACATCTATGCCTCTGCTCCTTCGATTTTAAAGTTTTCTTATTTTACTTTATGCTTAATTACATAAGATTCTTCCAATCTTTTTCTAGAGTAGGTGGGAGATAAATACTACATAAAATAAATTATACTTCTGTGGGAAAATACGTTACAGGTTCCAAACAACTGGCCTTTGCATGAGCCTTTATAAAATAACCTTTTAATGATTTGAGGGCAGAATCTATGTGGGCCAATCAGAGGATTGTTTCACAATCTGCCAACAAGTTCCATTAAGTAATAAGAAATAAATAATACTTTAACCTGCTTTTAAAGGAATATTCTGAAAGGTTAAATTATCTGACCTTGATGGATATCTTTCAATGTATAGTGAATTTACAAATTTATGCATATGTCAAAGAGATTTGATGTAACAAGGTTATGCTCTTAGAATTATGCATTTCCTTCTTTCACAGATTTTTAGTCTAAACTTCCAGTGAGACAGAAATAAGCAGAATTGAAAATAATGGCTCAGTCACTAAGAAATTTGTTAGCATAGTTTTTTTGTTTTGTTTTGTTTTGTTTTTTTAAGATGGGGTTTCACCATGATGGCCAGGCTGGTCTTGAACTCCCGACCTCAGGTGGTCCACCCACCTCGGCCTCCCAGAGTGCTAGGATTACAGGCATGAGCCACCGCGCCCGGCCTTGTTAGCATAGTTAATGTAAAAGAGAATTATTTTTTCATAACAAATAGAGAAATTTAATCACCATGGTTCTTTGGAGGGAAGGAGGCCAAAAAATGTTTCTAGTCATTTCATAGGATGAAAGTGTGGACAATAATAATTTTAAATTAAATAGGCTGGGATCCACTGAATCTCAATTCTGGTTGCTATACTATTTAAACAGTGCCTACCACCACACCTCTGATTTCCAGATAAAATACCAAACGTTTTCATTTTTCATTATTTACATAATTTTATTTTTTAAACCATATTTCATGATCCCTTTGGAGAATAAAAATAGTCCTCAAATAATTTACATTTGACTTTTGGATTTCCCCCACACTTCTATGTACAGGAGGATGCTTGATTCAGTGGAGCTCAACTTCCATCCCACAGCTACACCCCCAAAAGGAACTTCCATTTGAAAGTTACCATGGTCTCAGTGTAAGCAAACAGGCACTCAAAACTTTGAGAGGAATGTGTAACGGAATATTTTTATGACTCTGCAAAGATGCCCCTTAAATACCCCTCTAGCAGATGAGCTTATTTATTAGTAGAAGATAGGTGCATTAGCAATTAGCATTTGATCACTCTAGTATTTCAAGCAGAAGGGGAATTAATACAAGGAGCATTAATTCTTATAATAATTAGTATGAGTATTAATTCTTGCTTATCAAACTATCAGACATGCTGGAGGAACAGATGTCGAGAAATACAGACTCCTTCTATCAGTGATGACCGTTACCTCTCGGTGATTCAGAAGTTTGCAGTAACCACACAAGAAAACACTGACAGCAATCAGAGCTGCCTCTAGCACTGACGTGGATCATTCCCAGGGCCATATCTGGAAGCCTCTCCAAAATCTGACATCAGTTGAAGCCCACATTTCTCACCACAACTGCCTGGAGGAGCAATAATGGATTTGTGTGTTTCTTTCACCCACCAAATCTCATATCTTCTGTATGAAACAAATCTGTGCCTTCCCCTCTATGTCAGAGACTAGAAGTTTTCAGGCAGCATCGAGGCTTCCAATCACTAAAAAGACTTTTGACAGAAAAGATTCTAGGATTCTCTTAGGAGCACTTAACAGATAAAGACCAGGGAATCTGATTGGTGACCCAGGCTTGGCGACAACTACCTAAGAGGTTACATGGTGAGAGTTGGTTCTGACACAATAGGTAGCTGAAGTTGGGTGCTCCTGCAGCAGGAGCGGCCACGAGAAACAGAGCTCCTGAACACCGAATGGGGAATGAAAGGGTTTATTATTACTGCCAGGAGCTGAGGAAAAATTTGTCCAAATTCAGCTCATCTAACAAAGGAAGATTCTGCCTTTATTCAGTCTTATACTTTAGATATTACACATGGAAGAATCTTAGGTTTACAGCCTTAGAAATCACATGTGAAAAGGGTTTCGGTTTACAGCTTCAGGAATCACATATGAAAGGGTTTTGGTTTACAGTTTTAGGATTCACATATGAAAAGATTTCGGGTTTGATCTTGTTTTAGGTAAAAAGTGTCTTCCGGAGAGTTTCCCCAAGACCAAGCCCGCCACCTACAGGAAGGTGAAACAGGAGGCGCCAGTCGGTCAGCTTTTCCTTCTATTGCAATGCAGTGTGATAGTCAAAGGGGAAGTTGATCCCAGATGCCTGGTTCTCCTTCCTCACTCCCAGCCAGCCAGTACACCCTCTGGAAGGAACAGCTGAGCACGTGAGTATGAACTAAAAAGATGCAACTTTAAGGGAAAACATGGACCATCCTTCAATGAAGGAATGAGATTAACCTCCACCTGTGCAATGGAACCAGCAAAGTCATAAATGCCACAGTGGACTCTGCCAAACAGATTTACAAAAGTGACACTGGCAGCAGCTACAGAAACCATGGCAGCGGAAAAATAAGTCCCACTAGTGAATCAGTCAATTGTCTTCTTCTCTCCCGGTGAGGTCTCTGTAAGCAAGATTTGTACCTTATACTGTGTTATCCCCTGGAGCTATTGGATAATTAGAAGAGAGAAAAAAATTAGTAGATATTGGATATCCTGCTATATTTTTGAAAGTATAAAATTGAGTTGATTTTAATTTTAAAATTGTTAAAGTTCCAGATAAAAATGGTAAATTGAAAGTACTTAAAGGGTCATTGCTGTCTTCTGAAAGCCCAATAAACTGTATTTTTATTAAATAAAGGTATAAACTCACATGGACAAAGAGTGTTGGAAAAGAGACAAAAGAGGCACAGCTTTGGAAGCTAGGAAGCAGCTGGATGAGTGGTTAATTACTTGGCAAATGTGAGAAAGCTGGATTCGCAGCTAGCAGTAGGAAAAGCTGAGCAGTTCCCTGATACATGTGACAGAAGCCCCCAGAGACTCATGATTTAGTAGACCAGGTACCTCTAGGAGTTGGGGTGGGGAAACGATGAGTTAAACAGCAGGATTCTTTGGAAGTCATTTTAAAAGAGAAAATTAGACCTTCTGGCTTCTTACCAACTTTGTGAAGCCAGACAACTACTGCAGTCTCATTCTGGCAGAAGAATGACTGCCTACTCTGAAGGGAGTAGAACAAGTTTTTATGCACCGGAGGAGCGTCAGGCACAATGGCAAGCAGAGGTGCCATAATACAACCAGGAGAAGTCATTTATAGGGAAGTTGAGAGCACCCGGCATTCTTCCCCCATCTGACTCCCATAACACCAGCTCTGAGGTCTACCCAGACCAACCAGTATGCAAAAAGCACCTCTCCTGGGCAAATCTGCAAATCCAAGAGAAAAGCTTTAAAAGTGCTCTCTTAAAGGATTTTTTCCCAAGGAAACACACCATTCAGATTACTCTGAAGTCCACTGCTCACACACATCCCACACATGCACAAAGCTTCCAAAGATAATTTTTTTGTTGTACTCTTCTCAAATATGAATGACTAGTAAAGATACTTGAGGCCAACCTCTAAATGACAGACAGTAGCCAGAGTATCTATAACAGAAACCTGAAGGAAAATAAATCTATATTAGAGAAGAAAAGTAAATTTAAAGATAGAATTAATATTCTCAGGGGACAAAAGGTATTACATCAATGAATCAAGTAGTGATATTTGCGTTAATTAAGGTAGTACCAATTGTTAGAAACACCTGGGCACTTCAGCAGCTTAACATCAGAGGTATTTGTTTCTTACCTATGTAGAGTTCAGTTAGGACGGAAGTGTGGTGGGTGCTCTGCTCCACATAGTTGCTCAGGGCCCCAGGCTTCCTCCATTATATGACTTCTCCATCTCTTCCATCCTTATAGTTCAATCTGTTCATCTGACAAACAATGAAAGGAATGGTAAAGGAGGCAAACCTAGATTCTAATGCTTTGGTCTAGAAAGATATACATAGAGTATTCCTGTTCAATTTCCACTTGCAAGGCAAGAGGAGCATGGAAATGTGCCCACTTTTCATCAGCAACTCTATTTTAACAACAATAACAAAAAACCCTGTATTTGTGCCACACTGTTGTAAAAAAAGCATGTGCCACACTTTAAAAAAAAAATTAAAAAGAAGAAAAAGACCATCCAGAGGAAAACAATAGCTCTTGGAAAATTCAAAAATATGATCGCCATTATTAAATAATCAATGCAAGAGCTAGAAGATAAAATTGAAAAAACCTGGCAGAAAGTATAGCAAAAAGACAAAGGGTTAGAAAATAAGACAGAAATAGAATAACATTACAAGTGCATCCATAGAATTCAACATCCAGTTAATAAGCGTTCCACAAAGAAAAATACAGGAGAAAAAAAAAAGAGAGAGGAAAAAAGTCAAATAAATAATTCAGAGCAAATTCAGAGAATTGAAAAATATGAGTTGCCAGGTTAAAAGATTTACCCAAGGTCTGACTTAGTAGATAAAATAGACTTATACCAAGACACATTACATGATGTTTAAGATCACTGGGCACAACAAAACTTTAAAAGCTTTAAGGGCAAAAGATCATATTTCATACAATGATCAAGAATTAGAATGGCACTGGGTTTCTGAACACTAAAATGGAAGCCAGAAGAGAGGGGAGCATTGTGATCAGAATTACAAGGAGACACTGTTACCAGCTTAGAATTCTACACACAGCCAAACTAACAATTAAAAATGATGGTCTAATTAAGAGTTTCAAACATGCAAAGCTGTGAAAAGTTGACCTCCCTTGCAACCTTTTCAGGGTTCTGCTATAAATTGTGTTCCACCAAAATGAGGAATGAACTGAAAAAAAGGAAGCTAAAGGGAAAAATAGGATCCAGCCTGAAAGAGAAACAAAGAGAATCCTCAGGATCATGGAGAACAGAGATCTCAAGACGATTGTGCATCAGGCCTAGAGATGGACCTATCTATATGAAAGCAGGGAGATGTTTGTTTAAAAAGATGAAATTGATAGCACACTGCAAAACGGACACGACGCTGAGAAGCTATTCAAATAGCTGGTGGGAAGTTGGAGATAAAATAGTAGTAGTAAGAGCAGCGGCAGCAGCAGCAAAGGTGGTGGTATCACAAAAGATATTGATTTAACATAAACCTGGCTGAAAAAAAATACTGAAGAAAAATAAAATTAAAAAACATAAGAACATGGATGAAATATTAGTATTATATAATTGAGTAGTCAGGTAAAATTTCAGATTTTGTAAAATATCTAGCTCTCTCTTTAAATGAATAAATGGATTGTGTTAAATTTTCACATTGCATTTTGATACACATTTCAGGAACACAGTCTCTTATGAAAGTAGAAGACAGCCTGTGTTGCTAGTTTGCAGATAGATTCATATTTTGTTTCCAGGTATGGCCTGTTTTACCTCCTCTTAATTGCTACCTTTCATATGCAGTATTGAATTAAAATCATTAAGTGGCTTCTATAAAAATATTGGCAACATTTTCAAACTTTTATTAAAATTTTGATCTTTTAAAGTTTTAAATTATGTCCTCTGAGGAAAGGTATTGGCAATCCTCTGTGAGTTTTCTGCAAAGTAAAATTAATCTCTAATAATTAAGAATAGGAAAGGCAACTCGGAACTCTGCAAAAGTAGGAGACTTACCTATCCATCTGGTACAATTTGTGCCAGTTCTACCGATTAGTACAAATTTAATACAAGAAAATTTCTAGAGTAAGGAGAAAAAGAAGCCATATTATCCTAACCTAGCTTGGTAAATTTCAGGAATCATCTTTGGTATTTGTACCATGCAGGGTTTAGGAGAGATGAAAGTGTAACCCCTCTCTTGTTTAAGCCAGGGATGTTTATTTTTTTTTATCTTATATACACTTTATTCAATTTCTATTAAAAGACAATAAAATACACTTTCCTCTCCTTCCCACACATTGCAAGTTGGGTTAGATAAAGCAGCAAAAGGTACTGGTTAAGGAGAAAGGTTTCATAGGGTTTCTCAAAGGCCAACCTGTGAATCACATGCCTAAGAATTGCCCAGAATATTTGTTAAAAATGCAATTCCTGGGCCCTGCCATAGAACTACTAATTCAGAATTCCCATGATAGGTCTAAAAATATGATTTTTTGAAAATTCACAAGCATCCCATATGGCTTTTATGCAGCTGAAATTTGAAGATTCACTGACTTAGGGTGTGGGATTTGAAGATGCGAGCATTACAGGCGTCTTGTGCCACAGGTTCAAGCGAGGCAAGGGACTCTTGTTCTCAGAGGCAGAGAATGGGAAGGATAAAAACTTTGTAGGTTCAAGTTTGCTGGGGCTGATAATCAAAGGGATCAGACACCTAAACACAGACACGGTTCTTCTCATTTTCTGCTGAGGTAGAGGCTATACATATTCTTGGACCTGTGATGGTATTTTGCTAGTTTTATGACTAATTTTATAAATTTTCATTTTACATAAAGCACTGCAATATAGCAATGTGAGGGGGTGTGTTTTGTTGTTTTTAACAGTTCTTAGAGGGCTATCTATGCAAGAGAAGTAGCTCTGGCTTAAGCAAGATGAGAGTGTTATTTTTCTGTCACATGAAAGCCTATAAAGCAGCTGCACAACTTCTTCAGGGACCTATGCCTCTTCCAGGGCACTGCTCTACCATCTTGATAGTCTGGCTACGAACTTCTGCTTATCTTATGGTTGCTAGAGGTCCAGTCATCATACTTTGTTTCAGGAAACAGATGAGAACCAATGGCACAGATGTGCGTATCAGCCGAGTCAGTCCCCTTTTGAAGGCCCCTTCCCGGTATCCTAAGCAACAATCTTAAGCCAGATTTCAGCAGCCAGATAGTTTCTACCAGCTGTGCAAAGAAATCTGTGAGATGTAGTTTTGGTTGAATGCATGGCCATCTCCAACAAAGGTGGGGTTCTATTGACCGGAGAGAAGACAATAGATATTAAATATGACTTGGAAGTTCAGATTCTGTCATGTACTTAGTATTTGGTAAATTTATTCATCTTCCACAGGTGTCCATTTTTTTCATCTGTAAAATAGGAACTGACACTTTTCATGATTATTATAATGTTTAAGAGATAGCATATGAAAAAGACTTGATACCCAATAGAGATTTAGTAAATGAAACAATTTACCAAAAAATAGCTGTAACTTCTAAAATATATTTTTGCACTTATTGAACGCTGTTACAGGAAAGGTTAATGATCTAGTCACATATAATACCATCAAACACTGGCACCGCCTCACACTGCCTTGCCAGTACAGCTCAACTACTTCATTCCATCTCATTCCATTACTTCTGTCTCACCCTCTGGGGAAGTACTGATGAGGAATTAACAGACTCTTATAAAGTTCATCAACTGCTAAAGAAAACTGAGCTTCTAGGAATAACGGAAAAGACGAATAATGAAGGGATCTACTCAGTATATGTAATAGATAATGCAAATCAATGTAACTTTTTACTTTCCACCGAAACAACGTCCTCAGTAGCCTAATAGACATTTTGTCTTAAACTCATACTACTTTCCTTCTTTAAAGCTTGCAAGAATCTTGGGAGGGAGGGAGAAAGGAAGAGAGACAGACCGCAGGATCTAGGCAGGGCTATTCCACTGTTGTTCACTTCTCTACTTGTTTTTTATCAATTGAAAGATATGGGCCGGGCGCGGTGGCTCAAGCCTGTAATCCCAGCGCTTTGGGAGGCCAAGGAGGGCGGATCACCTGCGGTCAGGAGTTTGAGAGTCGCCTGACCAACACGGAGAAATCTCGTCTCTACTAAAAATACAAAATTAGCCAGGCAGGGTGGTGCATGCCTGTCATCCTACCTACTTGGGGGACTGCCCGCTTGAACCCAGGAGGCAGAGGTTGCGGTGAGCCGAGATCACATCATTGCACTCCAGCTTGGGCAACAAGAGTTTATTCCATTAAAAAAAAAAAAAGATAGATAGATATGACCCCATGGTCTCCCATCACAGTGTATGTGCCTTTTCGCAATGTGATGGATCACTTTTCCCAGCCAAAGTCGAAGTCTGTTTCCCTATCTGTTGAATCTGGACCGGTCTTGGACTTGTTTTGACCAATAGAAGGTGGCGGAAGTGACGTAAGGTAACTCACAAAACTCAGGTCGCAATAGGCCTTGCATACAACTCTGGCTTCCCCTACTTGGAGCGCTGCTTGGAGACAGCCACGTGGAGGCAGGCCTAGTTGCCCTGGAGGGCAGCTAGCACCAACTGCCAGATGTGTAAGTGAGGCCATTTCAGACCTTCTAGCCCAGGAGATCCTCCAGCTGACTGTTGCTACATGAGTGAATGAATCCAGATGAAATCAGAAGAGAAGCCACCTAGACAACCTACCACATGGTAAGAAATACTAGCTCATTTAATAACTCATTGTTACTCTAAGCCATTGAGCTTTGAAGAGATTTGTCGTACAGCAATGTAAACGGATACAGTATTGTTTTGTGAAGAAATACATCGAAGCTTTTATTTGCCTTATAGTAATCTCTGACCCTCTGAAAAGAAACACAATACAGTACTAACACAGAGCGGGCACTCAATAATGACCTTGTGGAATAATTAAATGAACGAGTCATGAGTGAATTTCCTTTAACTCAATAAAGATCTGTGGTTTACACTCGGCTGCATTAAACCTCCAACAGCATCAAGATCAGGGCGCCATCTATTGGACATTCAGATAATTTGAGGAGGCAGAGTAGAGACGAATTCAAGATCCCTTCTTCTTTAATGTGAAACTTAGCAACTCAGTAACAGTTCCGAATGAGCCATATGCTTGCCTTAAAGAAGAAACTCATTATATAAATAACCCTATTTTTTCTCTTGTCTATTTTTTATAATAAGAGTAGCTTTAACATACAGTGGTTTCCACCATGTTATTAGCTTTTTAAATAGCTACCCCAAAACAAAATTCACCTTTTGTAGGTATAGACTCTCCAATATCTAATAGGATTATTTCTAAGCCTTCCTATGTAAAAAATAAAATTTAGTCATCTGGTATACATTCTGTGTCTAGTTAATATTAGACGTCTCCAGGAATTTAAATAGCTCAAAGTAGATGTTTAAGAAATATCTTGAGAATTGTTTTAATTGCCCCAAAGGAAGATCTATAAAGTATGCCTTGAAATCTTTCCAGGCTGAAATCGCCACACCTGTGTTCTGTGATGTGTCACTTTTGTGCAACAATTGCCCATGTGAGTGTTGGAATAAGACCAAATTGTCTTCCTAGAAAAGCCTTGGCCTTGTGCATAGAATCTCATCAGGGGCACATCCATGAGCAATCATGTGACCTTTGCGTTGGATGTGTGTGCTGTGTGGAAAAGGAGATTCTCCTTTCTTGCTAACTTGTATGTTGCAAATAGAGATCAGAGGGCCATGCAGCATCACCTCCAAAAGTACCTTTTAATTGGCATTTTATACACCTGCTCCCAGCCTGCGCAACCTGTCAGGAATCCCTTTAGGAAAATTGACTTTATCTGTGATCAGGGATCTCCTGTTCTAAGAACTGTTTGGGGAATTTTTTCTTTTTCCGTGGTCATAGGCTTCTTGTGTGCTGAAGAATCTGTGTGGCTGGAGTTCCTCCTCATACAGGAAAGGCCGTGGTTAGGGTACTCTGTAACGCAGCAGTGCTCTGAACAGGTGGCACAGAATGGGCTGTAGACACTCTTGGAAGAATAAGGGTGATGTGGTCTTCATTCATGTTTAAATGTCAAGAGAGTTATCAAGTGATTGTTGAAGCACATACAGAATTTGTGCACTTAAAGTTGTTACCAAAAAGTGTAATCCAAAATCTCTTCTGTATAATCCTTATCAAAAGCATGTAAGACACAGACAGATATGGACTAACGCTTCCGAAGTATTTCCTAAAAGTTACGCCATGTGTCAATTCCACTAACTATTCTGAAATGTATCCCGAGATCAAGGTAGATCATGAGGGAAGGGCACATGTATTTCATCATTTTAACCATCCCAGAATTTCTTTCTTTCTGTTGTGTGTGTGTGTGTGCGTGTGTGTGTGTGTGTGTGTGTGTGTGCTGTTTGTTGGTTGGTTTGTTTTGAGACTCTTACTCTGTTGTCCATGAGTGCAGTGGCACAATCATGGCTCACTGCAGCCTCGACTTCCTAGGCTAAAGCAATCCTGCCTCAGCCTCCCATGTAGCTGGGACTACAGGCACACACCATCATGCTTGGCTATTTTTCTTTAATTTTTTTGTAGACACGAGGTTTCACCATGTTGCTCAGGCTGGTCTCAAGCTCCTGGTCTTTATCCTCCCACCTCGGCCTCCCAAAGTGGGATTATAGGCATGAGCCACCACACTCAGCCCAAAGTTTCTTTTTGTTTATTCTGCTATCATCCTCTGTCAGGACTTTCTGCCATGTCCTCCTAACTGGTCTCCCATACACATTTTCATACCCCTCTAGTGCATTCTCCACACACTAATCAGTCTGCTTCTTGAAAAATGTTCATCTTATCATTCACCTCCCTGAAGGCTTTTCATGACTTCTCAATGGATTGATATTAAAGTGGAAATCTTTAACACTGTCCATAGGGTTATGCATTATCTCATCCCCATCTGCCTCTCCAGTTTCTTCCAAGGCCATTTGACCCCCTTCAGTAACCTGATAGAGTTATAAGGGAGCTGGTCCAGAAAATAACATTTCTCTTTTCTACACATGTTCTGCCTGTTCAGGTAAAAGAGCAAGGCAAATGAGAGACAAAAAAAAAACAACACCACCACCACCTCAATCACATGTAAAGATTATAGTAGAGAATATAGCTTTTAAATAAAGGAAATTTTTGAAGAAGACCAAACCTCAGAATTGGATTTGTCCACATAGGTCCAGCCAGCATGGAACGACCCTGCTTCTGACCGTGGGCATAGCCTCAGCTGCTAGGTTTAACTCACCGCATTCTGTCAGCGGTCAGCTGCAGTACCACAGGATCTCAACATTTTGGTGCCTTGAAGCACACAAAGGTTTACTCTTTACTCATATAACATGTCCATCACGAGTCACCTGGGATTCTGCTCCACATCCCTCTCCTCTCTGGGACCCAGTCTGAAGGAGCAACAGCCATCTCAAACCTAGCTGGTTGCCACTGCAGAAAGATAAACAGGGTTTTGGAAAGTCTTTCTTGCAATCACGTGCTCTGCTCCGGAAGTAAATCACATCACTTTCAGTCCCAGTCTAGTGGCCAGAAGTAATAAAATTGTCCCACCAGCGAATCTGGCCTTTCATGTGCCTAGAGAATGGGATGTTGGAGAGCATAAATAGTGACTATCTCCATGACCAAGAGCAACTGTGGGCAGGTATGACATCCTGCTAAGACACATGTGAGTAGAAGGTTGACTGCATATACCAAAATTTGCCACTAAGAGTTTTACGGAGAAGAATAGGGCTTCATTAGATGAAATCCTTTTTCATAGAAACCAGATAAACGAGGAAGAGGTATTCCCTTTTGACAAGACCCACTGTGAAAATTTGACATCTGGTTCAATTGAAATTAAACAATAAGCATAATTTGAGTTAGGTATTCATCTGAAACCACGGGCAGCCTCATGTGGAGAAATACACTGTACAGAGCTTGCCAAATATGTGGAAGACTTCCAATAAATAACTAAAGTGTGATCTAGAAATTACAAGGTGGTATCACCAATCCCCAAAGAATAAAGGAAGTGGTTTTGCAAATGGATTTTTACATAGCTTTTCCCATTGGGGAATGTTGGGATAACTAACAGTATAATATGCTTGTGTATCATGGCATTCATTTTCTTTGATAAGCTTTTCTTAAAAAAATTAGGTATATACAAAAAAGTGTACAAACTAGAAATGATAGCCTGCTATATTTTTACAAAATGAACATATCTGGATAATAGTACCCAGGTCAAAACTCAGAACATCACTGTCACCTCAGAGGGCTCCCTGTGTTTCCTCTCAGTCACTAACCCTAACCCCAACATGTACACTATAGATGCTGATTATACTTTTGGGGAGGGGAGTGGGAGAAGAAGTGGAGGGAAAGAGGAAATTTCACGTTTTGCCACATATTGTTGAATTGTGCAGAAAAAGAATATAACTATATGTTACCTTTGAAATAAAACAATGTTTTAAAGATTGCAGCCACTTTAGACTCTACTGTCTTGATCCAGCAATTTTCCCCTGATAATTCCATATTATCAGGTTGCACTCAGATTCAGTAGTTAAGAGCATGGCTTCTGGAGTAACACAGAAAAGACTTGAAGTCATGTCTTACCAATCACAAGCAAGTTTTGGGCCTTGGTCAAGTTACTCAAACTCTTAAAGCCTAAGTTCTATCATCTATACAATCATTATGATAATAATTAATTAATAAACGATTAAATGAGAGCGTCTTTGTAGAGTACTCAATATAGTACCTGAAACATACTAATGGCTCCATAAATTGTACCTATTATTATTATGTAGGAGAAAAATGTCAGGTAACTGACTTTTGGATATTGAAGAATATACTCTATTTCAATCATTAAATTAAAATATGGTTATTTTGGCTGTCTATGGTGGCTTACACCTGTAATCCCAGCACTCTGGGAGGTGGAGGTGGGCAGATCGTCTGAGGTCAGAAGTTCAAGACCAGTAAGCCCAACATCATGAAACCTCATCTTTACTAAAAACACAAAAAGTAGCCGAGTGTGGTGTCACGTGCCTATAGTCCCAGCCACTTGGGAGGCTGAGGAAAGAGAATCACTTGAGCCTGGGAAGCAGCAGTTGCCGTGAGCAGAGATCACACCATTGCACTCCAGCCTGGGCACAGAACAAGACTCTGTCTTTTTACTCTGAAGAGTTGAAGATAATAAGTGGTACCCACCATTCACAGAGTTCGAGAAACACAGAGCTAGCTAAAAGCATCTCAGAAATCATAGATTCATTTATTTATTATACAAATGAATAAATTGAATCCACGACAGTCAATAATTTATTTATACCCCCACCATTTGTTAGCAAAAATGCCAAGACCCAGATTTCAATTTCTCTGACTTCCAGTCCAGCACTTTCTCCCACTATACCATGATCCATCCACTCAGTTATATCCTAATAGAGCTAACAGTTATTGAGTGTCTTATAAGTACATGCCGGTAGAATTCAGACCAAAATGCCTATCCCAAGAAAAGGTGGAAAAACACTTTCTATTAGATCAGGCTGACTTATTTCCATTTATTCCATCAGCAGCATCTGTGCTTACTGGAAAGGATTGCAAAGAGATTACTTAAGTATTAGAAGATTGCTAATATGTGGTATTAAAAATTAATTCCATTTTTGAATATGTTGAATAAGACGAGATCTTATCAGCCATCTGCTGCTGAGTCCTCTGTTGTCCCAGTTACTTATACTTATGCTAATGAAAAATCAGTTCTCAGGGCTCCAAAACTCTTATTCGTCTTCCTTGTACACACCCTATCCAGAGAAAGGGATTAAGACTGAAATTAGAAAGTTGCAAATGCAACTTCAGTGGACAAGTATAAGAAGACAGATTTGCAATGTGAGGAAAAAAGGGAGCAGGTGTTCTAGGAAAATATCCTCAAGTATTGGCGAGGAAGGGGGAACTTGTGATTGCATTGAGAAAAAGGGTTTGGTCTTGTATTTGAATCCTGGTTTCTCCAGGTTGAATCCAACTGTTAATTCTGTAGCCTTGTGTCAGTCCCTTCCTTTGATTCAACATGTATTGCCTTGTCCTTAAAGAGCCTTCCATATCTGATCTGTGAATCTGTCATATAATTTTCACAAGCTACAAAAAGAGAGGATTTCGAATTGTTAAAAACATAAGGAAGGCTCTATTGTTTCAGCCATTCAACATACTGCACAGCTAAATCAGCTTCGTAATTATTTAACTTTTATTGTTCTCTTTTAAGCCTTATTGACAAATCAGGGAAAAAATTTTGCTTTAAAAAATTTTAAGATTGAGAAGAGTACATTTTCTGTATTTTCGTTTAATAAATAGAAAGGAATACTGAAATCAGCAAAGAGGATGCATTAGAGATGCATATATTAGCAGATCAAAGAAATATAAATATTTAATACACAGGAATGAACATAAGGGAGTAGAAAATCAAATTGTTTTTTCTTAACCACTACATGCATTTAATCAAATGACCATATATTTTGTGTGCTCTCAACAGCATAACACATAGAGACAGCATCAATAATTCCAGTACCTAGTTTGATAATGGATCCTTTTTTCCTCAAACAGTATGTACACAAAGGGCAGTTACGGGATAATCTTGCTGGCGTATTCTTGAGAATAGGTAATATCGTCCTATCACCTTCCATAAAGCACTTCAAAGAGATGTATTCCCTGTGTATGCATTAATATACTGACTCTCAAAAGAGAAACATTATTGAAAACACACAAGAATCAGTGTCAAGACACAAACTTTGCTTTCCACGTTAGTAGTCTGGCTTGTTTATAAGAGTAGTATTTTTAAAGAATCTTATTCAACAAAGCATTAAAAACCTGCTGGTTAATGATTCTAAAGAATTCATTAATCTTGAACACAAAATTACCTTTTTCTCTGTTCACATGCTTCACAGTGAACTGATGAGTTACAGTATCCAAAGAAAAGTAGATTTAGAAATTCTGTCTAAAGTAATTTTAACCACTCATTCTGAAATATAGCATTCACAAAATGCACATGAAACACAAATGAATATTTTGGTGTTTTATATTTTTATATTTGCTTTATATTTATAAAACAAATGTCTATGTATCTACCACCCAGGTCAAGACACAGAACACTGCTGGCCCTGTAAATGTTCACGAGTCTCTTTTTGAAGATACCTTACTCTCTCAACAAAAAATAACCAGCACCATAACTTTTATTATAATATCTCTTTTCTCATACTATTGTCACTGATATGGTCAACCCTAAAAATAGAGTTTAGTTTTGTCCATTTTGATCAGAGTGTATTATTTTGTGACTTGCTTCCTTTTTTCAGCATTATACTTGCATGATTTATCCATGTACCTGCATAGAGTTGTAATTTGCTCACTTGTTTCCACGCTGTGTGCAACTTCATCATATAGATGTACAAAATGTATTTATTACTCTATTGTTGACAGATAAACAGTTTTTTCCAAGTTTTTGGATATCGCAATCAATTCTGCTCAGAATAGTCTCGCAATGTATCCTGGTACATATGTGCATCACTTTGCTCGAGTGCTATGGAATTCAGTATGTGCTACACATTGGATTGTGTTTTGTTGGTGCTGTTTTCCCAAGAGCCATTTTTAAAACATTTATCAGCTGCATGAAGTATGTTGTCTTATTCTGATGTTTTGACATCTTGGGGCCTTCCTGACATTAGAAGAGACAGCCTTTCCCAGGGTTCACTAATTTCTAGGGATAGAATGACTCACCTGGGACTATGTGTTTCATATAAAAACCAACCAATCAAAAGCACATATCTCACAACTTCCTCCTTTATCTAGCTCTTACACTCTGGGCTATTATCTACCTACCCCAGGGCCAGGTACCAGGCAAGGGGACAGCTCCTATTTCCCAGAGCCTACCCAAAGTATGCAAACTAGCCAATTCTAAATCTGCTTACCCTGCCTCTCCATTCCCTCCCACAAAACACAGATACACACACACACACACACAACAGGCTATTGCACACGTTTTCTCTCGATCCCTTTGCCTCCCGATTGACCCTGCTGCTTCCACATGTGGCTCTGCGTGGCGAGCTGTTCCTCCTGTTTCTAGGGATCTGTGAGTATAGCAGCTTCTTCTTTCATGACAGTCATGTCACGTGTGTTTTACAACACCTGGTTAACACACAGCCCAGGTACACTTTAAAACACTAATGTACCTTTTTTTTTCTTTATTTTTCCAATGTATCCTTTAGACCCAGTGACTCTAAACTATATCTTACCCACACAAATTTATTCTTGTAGTCGTCAAAAGTTCTCTCTGTTGCTGCTTATTTGTCCTGTTGTTTAGGAATGATACAGGTAGAGACTGCATACACTTTTGACTATGCTTGAAATATAAGAAATAAGGCAACAAAGGGTAAAATCAGCATGAACTTCCACCAGACAAACTCACACTGCCAGGCTATCCCCCAAGGAGGAAGAATTCTCTGAGTGTAATGGGATTAAAACTCAATATTCAGAGATTTCAGAGCCTTTGAAATCATGTGGTTGGAAATCCAATCACAGACTGCAAAAGAGTCTACAAGGCAGTTTTTAATTTTGTTGACAAAATTAAATTATCAAAATCAACAAAAGCAATTATCCATGCACCCCTCTCTACCCACCTCTGGATGTCTCATGGTATGTGTCTCTGTGACATATAGAAATGGAGGGTCGTATGATGAATCTCCCAGGGATGCTGGAAGTGATAGAAGTGGTTGTCTAGGGAAGAATTTTTTTTTTTTTGAGTCAGAGTCTCACTCCGTCGCCCAGGCTGGAGTGCAGTGGCACGATTCCAGCTCACTGCAACCTCTGCTTCCCAGCAAAGGAGAACAAACCTCTGTTTGTTCTCCTGCCTCAGCCTCTCGAGTAGCTGGGATTATACGCATTGCCACTATGCTCAGCTAATTTTTTGTATTTTTAGTAGAGATGGGGTTTCACCATGTTGGCCAAGCTGGTCTCAAACTCCTGACCTCATGATGCACCTGTCTTGGCCTCCCAAAGTGCTTGGATTGCAAGGGTGAGCCTCTGTGTCCAGCCAAAAAGAACTTTTTTTTAATACTTTAAGTTCTGGGGTACATGTGCAGAACATGCAGGATTGTTACATAGGTATATACATGCCCTAGTGGTTTGCTGTATCCATCCCCCCATCATCTACATTAGGTATTTCTCCTAATGTTATCCCTCCCCAACACCCCCAATCCCTGCTATCCCTCCTCTAGCACCCCCCCAGCAGGCCTCAGTGTGTGATGCTCCCCTCCCTGTGTCCATGTGTTCTCATTGTTCAACACCCACTTATGAGTGAGAACAAGCAGTTTTCGGTTTTCTGTTCTTGTGTTAGTTTGCTGAGAATGATGGTTTCCAGCTTCATCCATGTCCCTGCAAAGGACATGAACTCATCCTTTTTTATGGCTGCATAGTATTCCATGGTGTATATGTGCCACATTTTCTTTATCCAGTCTATCATTGATGGGCATTTGGGTTAGTTCCACATCTTTGCTATTGTAAACAGTGCCCCAATAAACATACGTGTGCATGTGTCTTTATAATTGAATGTTTTATAATCTTTTGGGCATACACCCAGTAATGGGAGCTCTTTTAATGAATACCATCAGTACATGAGCTCCAGACACCAGCACAAGTCCACGTGACACCTGGCTCTCTCTGACACTCATACATTGCCTAGGCCCAGCTCTGTTGTCACATCAGTCCTGCTTGGTTCCGTTTCTGTCACCTTTAGTCATAAGCACGTCCTATGAGCAGAAGGAAGTCTTCCCAGGATGACAGACACTTCTTTAAGGGGAATTGAAGTTGACAGAATTCACTGCAGCCTAAGGTACCATTTTTTTCCTTTTCTCTCTCAAATTAATTTTTCACCCTTTCCTACTCCGGCTTGTATTATGAGAAGCTGACTCATGAAAACTAAATTTTCCAGGCTCTCCAAATCTGTTGAGTATAGCAAATGGGAGTTATTGGTAGGAGGCCTGAGGATAAACGGAAGGAAGGAGCCAAGGAATTTCTCTCCTCTCCTCCCTCTGCTTTGGGCTACATCTCTAGAAGTGACTTTGATTCCTCCATGGTTCCAGCTACCTTCAGACAATCTCTCTCCATGGTCTCAGCTCCTACAGGCAACCCGCTGTATAGGCCCAGCTTCTACTAAGTAGCTCCTAAGCTCTGGTAACACCATCTCCTCCCTGGGGTTCTCCAGCCCTAGGAGTGGTAACAGTCTCCTGCTATTGCCAAATCTCTGAGTTGCCTCACAATCCCCTCCTTGAAGTTTCAACTCCTTCAATATTTTTATAACTATCTCCCCATATTAAAGCTGGCTGGGAAGTGCCCGACACACACCAAAGGGCAAATTCGACGGAATTGCTGATTTCACCCCGGGCTTGGTCCTGATGCCACAGCTGAGTGGCCAGAAGGGTGAATGGGGCAATGGGAGGCTCCAAAGGTGACAGTCACTAACTTCCACAGATGGCCTGGGGTTCCTTAGTCCCCTGGAGACAAGAGTCAGATCTACCCTGATCGGAATTTCCCAAGAGGAGACCAGTCTGAGTCACCCTCCTTTTGTATAAGTGGTCTAGAAAGGCCTTGTTTTCAGGCTTTTTTATTTTTTATTTTTTTGGTTAAGATGCAAATACTGTCATAAAATATCTTCATCACAATAAAAATGCAAAGTACGAAGTTGCTGTTCTGCACCACATCACAGAAGGATGCGGAGACATTATTCAAATGTGCAGAGGACAATTGCTGCACATGCACTCGCAGGCTGACGGAGACTTAAAAATAGCACATTCCATTAAAGACTCTTTGGTGGCAAAATAAGGGATTGTTCTCTTTGTCCCCTTTTTTTCTGCAGACAGCAGCCCCCTCACCAGACTCTCTGCAGAGTTGCAGTTTTCCAGGAAATGTTAGGGGCCAGCAGGATACAGTTAAAAGGGGGACCCAGGGCAAGGGAAAGAAGCCAGGGGCAGGAGACCCTAGGACCACCTCCATCCTCCCTCTGCCTGCTGTCTCCGCATCGCCCTGAATAATCTACCTGCCATTGCTATGGGCATTCACTGGGATTGCTGGCTTTCTGAACAAATGCAGCAGTATTGGAAAGGGAGAATAACCAGAATCCTTGGCAAGAATTTCAAGTTGTCATTAATTTACAGTTGTTTTTTAATTTATCCATTCATATTACAGATGAGAACTCAGACCCAGAAGAACCAAGTAGCTTGCCCAAAGTCCTTTAGCTGGTTTAGCAGAGCAAGAACTAGTGTTCTCAGTACTCTTTACATTCCAATGTAGTAGAAGAATGCACCACATGGAGACATTTTGGCATTTTGGTCCCTGATAGAGCACAGACATAACAGTGGTCCCATAATATTCTAATGGAACTGCCCTATATAGGTGTACTAATTTTTACCTTTTGTGCAATATTTTTACTGTATCTTTTTTTGAGACAGAGTTTTGCTTTTGTTGCCCAGGCTGAAGTGCAATGGTGGGAGCATGACTCTCTGCAACCTCCCCCTCGGCAGGTTCAAGCGATTCTCCTGCCTCAGCCTCCCAAGTAGCTGGGATTACAGGCACCCACCATGACACCTGGCTAATTTTTTGTAATTTTAGTAGAGACGGGGTTTCACCAAGTTGGCCAGGCTGGTCTCGAACTTCTGACCTCAGGTGATCTACACACCCCAGCCTCCCAAAGTTATGGGATTACAGGCATGAGCCATGGTTCCTGGTCTATTGTATCTTTTATATGTTTAGGTATGTTTAGATACAAAAATGCCAATGTGTTACAGTTGCCTGCAGTATTCAGTACAGTGCATGCTGTACAGGTTTGTAGCCCAGGAGCAGTAAGCTAATACCATATAGCCTAGCTGTGCAATGGACTCCACCATCCAGGCTTGAGCAAATGTACTCTGTGATGTTTGTGTAATGAAAAAATGGCCTAACAACACATTTCTCAGAAGGTGTCTCCTTCTTTATGTGACTCGTGACTACACAGTGTTTGGTCTAAGAAAGGGCAGTTCTAGTAACTTGAATTTAAATTCTTCATCCCCAAGCCAGCCTCATAAGAAGGCTGCCACTCAGGAGCTGATGTGGTGGGGCGAACAGAGAATCAGACATACACTGAGGAATCCTAAAGCCAGTCCCTCCTGGCTAGTTCTAGACGATGCAATGGGGTAAGTCATAATACCTCTCTGAATGTCATTTTCCTCAGCAGAAAATTGGCATAAAGTCACCCACCATAACCACTTCGTAGGGTGTTATGCTGCTAAAACAGGCCAATATGTAGAAAAATGTTTGCAGATGTTAGGGAAAAGTAGGGATCAGTATACTGTTTCTGAGGGACCAGATAATAAAATGTTAGGTTTTCAGGCCAAATACAGTCTCTGTGCAAGCCTGTTGTTGCAGCAGAAAAGCAGCAAGAGACAATCCCTAAAGGAATAAATGTGGCTGTGTTTCAATAAAACTTTATTGATAGAACGGGCAACAGATTAAATTTAGCCTGTGGGCCATAGGTTGCTCACCTGTGGGATAAAGCCACTCATTTTGCCTGGTGCTTCTTCCCTGGAAAAGCCTCCCTGCCTCCTCCACCGTCTCCCTTCCCTAAACTCAGGGCTTGATGACTCAGCCCAAGGCTTATTTTTGGTGCATCAGCTTTTTAAAGCAAAACATAGCTCACTGGAGGGGTTTAAGACACATAGTCATCTGCACCAGAAGAAAAAAAAGCTAAAAGCACATTTATAGCCACAGTCACAGCCGTCCTTCTCCGTGAATATGTTTAAGGCTGCATTTAGACACACAGCTGCAGACATAAAGTAATATAGAAAAAGGAATGGAGCTGTGGATTTCATTGAGGCTGAAATAGAGGACTAGATAGAAGCATAAACAACAACATTTTTACCTCCTAGCCCTAACTTTTGAAAGCACTTTCACATTTATTTTCACTTATCATGATGAGATTATGAGGGAGTTTTGACAGCTTTGAGAGGAAGCAGGTACTTACCTGCTGTCAGGAATCTGGCTGGTGGCAGAGCCCGGGCTCAAACCAGCTCAGGTGCTCAGCCTTATAAACCCATCTAAGCACTCTTTTCTCAGCCCAAGGGCAGACCCAGCCCCAAGCCCTGGGCTAGGCCACAGAGTGGCCTTTTGCAGTGGTTATGCTCCTTACTGACTCCTTGCCACGGTATCATAAAGTCAGTCTTCTTTGAGGATATTACATTTTTCTCCCCTTGATTAAAATGTTGTCTGTCATCTCAAAACAAAGAGTATTTTAGCCCAGGTGCTATGGCTCATGCCTGTAGTTCCAGCACTTTGGGAGGCTGAGGCAGGCAGATCATTTGAGGCCAGGAGTTTGAGACTAGCCTGGCCAACATGGGGAAATTCTGTCTCTACTAAAAATACAAAAAAATTAGCCAGGTGTGGTGACGCACACCTATTGTCCCAGCTACTCAGGAGGCTGATTCAGGAGAATCGTTTGAACCTGGGAGGCAGAGGTTACAGTGAACCAAGATTGTACCAGTGCATTCCAGCCTTGGTGACAGAGAAAGATACTGTCTCACAAAACGAAAACAAAAACAAAAACAGGAACAACAAAAACAAACAAAACCACACACACAAAAATACAAAAACAGAAAACTCAGTATTTTAAATACTCTGGGATCAGTGGAAGACTACATCAAGCAATCCTCAAAAAGTACTGAAATTGACCAGTGCTGGCTTGATCATTTCTTGGACTGTAGATGAGTTAATCATCCGCGACTGAGCTAGAATTTGAAATGTTCCTCAGGCAAAAAGCATGAAGTCAGATGAGTCTTTGATGCCATTGAAATCTATGGTAGCAAAGAGATCACTAGCCTTGAAACAGAAGAGGACGGCATCTGCAGCAGGCTTTGGCAGGAGAAGGAACACAGCCTGGACGCTGACTGTATCTTAGAAGAGTAAAGAAGCTTTGCAGTGAGGTTGGTGCAACTAAGTCAGGAACATGTTAAAGATGCCGTAGGTCACGACACGAGGCACCAGGAATGTCGACTGCACTTTTATGGCTGAACCATACAACCCACCTAGAGGAAAAGAAATTACTTGGAAAGCAAGTGCAGGATGGTCTCAGACTCAGGGAAAAAGCACAGGGCAACCGAAAAGTGAGGTCTTGTCACCGGCAGCCAGATGCTGAGGGACAACCTTGGGGGTCAAACAAAAGTAAAGTTCGGAAAGGTTCTCAAAAGCGTCAAGAAGTCCAGCTGCAATGCTAATATAACGTCCACTCTATATTAAGCTATATCCAGCTGATACCAGCTTGAGTCGAAGTCTGAACTGGGAAGCATGGAGAAGGGAGGACAGGCTGAGCCTCATTTCGATTAACCTGTGGTCAATACGCATTTGTGGGAATAAACTGAATTTGAATACAAAGTTAGTCAAGCATTATTTGTCCTTGGAATTTCTCATGATGATAATTCTCTCAGCATTTGCTGCTTGACTTAAAACCTGTGGTTTGCATGGATTTAGAGCTGCTTAGAGCAGCCAGGATTTTCTGATTTGACAGCTGAAGTCATTTTTCTGTGGCGACATTGTAATATATTATGATTCCTGAAGAACATTAGCATTTAGGAACGCATGGGCTAAAATAGATCTTTATGATTTGTGCAAGCCAGCTACCCATATCTCGTAATATTGTTTCTCTGAAAAGTTGTTCTGAACAACTGATTTATAAATGGCTACTGTCTTAGAGGTATATTTTTCTGTTTGGTACTGCTGGTTTATACAGAGGATAGTGTGTGTGTGTGTGTGTGTGTGTGTGTGTGTCCAGTGTCTCCTAAATCCCCTGACTGGTAAAATGAACACCCTTTCTTTGTAAAGCTAGATCCTCGAGTCATTGTTATTTTTTAAAGCCCTCATATGAATCTATTTGCCTATTCCCATGCCCTATCAAATGAGAAGTTATTTAGCAGAAGCAAATGTATCCAGCAGCAACTTCTACTCTCAGACCATTATGTCCCCTTAAAAAAAATCTGCCCATGGGCTTTATTTCTATTGTGCGGAGTAAACAGAATCACTAAAGCTACATTCTGAAGAGCTGCAGAAAGGAATCGGGGAGAAAAGGGCCCGTGTAGTTATTTCCCTGTTGGAATCACAATCAGGGGCTTGGAAACTTCCATGGGAAAGTGAGTGGAGACCTTCAGCACACATCTACACAGCACCACCCTCCCACCTCAGTCAGGCCAGTTCAGGCAACCATCCCATCAGTTCAGCAACTCTGAATTCAGTGAGTCTGAAACAAAGGTCTGCACAAAAGCAGCATAACCACCCCATCTCATAATTGAGAATCTCTGCTTCCAGGAGGCAAGGGGAAGAGGGGAGGGAAACATGCCCTTAGAAATAAGAATAAAGAAAGAGAAAAGCAAGGAAGAAAAAGGCAGTCCAGTTCTCTCTTCTAACGATGAGTCCCAAGGAAGATAGATGCCGGGAATTAAAGTCTTTCTTCCTGCCCTCTGGGTCTCAGTATAGATGTGCAGAATCACTTTTGCCAGATTCTGCTATATCTCTAGGACAATCAGAGCTTCTGGGGAGACATTATTTTTCCAAACAGGACTCTACAGAATATTAAAATATATGAACATTGGGCATCCTGGAAGGCTTTACTTCCTATATTTAGGGGCCTGGGGTAAAGTAGCATGATTTGTAAAGGTATCCCAGCTCAGATGGGGGCTCAGAGGAGTTGGTGGATCGATCCCTGGGGCAAAATGAAATGATGTAAGCTGATTTGCTGAGAGATAGGATGATTCTGTATGCTCGAGAGGCCAACACTGGGAAGAGAGGCTGAAAGATCGAGATTGCCCATCCATACAGTTCACGATATCTGTGGTGTCATAGAAAATATATGAAACTTGAAGTGAGAAGCCATGCAAGTGAGTCCCCACTGTACCACTAGTACACAGTATTAATAGTTACGTGACCTCAGAATGACATTCATACTTTCTGAAGCTCAATTTCTTCACTCACCAATACCTTGGAGATAATAGTGCTCAAGTTAGCTTCAAAGTATTTTACAATAATTATATGAGAAAATGCATAAAAAACTGTGAAAATTGCAAAGTGCAATGCAAATAAAAAGTTTGTATACATTTTAACACTGTTTTCAATGGACTTAAGCAAGCCAGGTGTAAGGCACTGATTTCCACTCTTGAAAAATGAATTCTGAATAAGGTTGTTATTAAAATTTGGCTATTATAGGTAGTTATTATATAGAAATTATATATATATATATATATATATATTATTGTGATCCATTCCTGTTAGTTACATTCCACAGTGTTACTTTTTGGATACTAAGCCTACATATTGACAAACTATTGTTCTAATTTAATTAGATTTGGAACAATATTTTTAGCACAGAATGACTTTCTAATTTGTAAATTAACATTTGGGTTTTTAAAATTGGTAGGGGTGAGTAATAATAATTGTTAGAGACAGAATGCTTATTCCTAGGTGTTGCAAGGAAAAATTAGCATTTAGACAAAAAGTTCTCTTAGCAAGACAATTTTGCTTTCTGCAGAAAGGATACAACTTGCCAGCCGTCTTGCCACGAGAATACAATGAACAAAGGAAAGGCAGGCATATTTATTTCTTATGCATTGGGTTCTTACTGCCGTGTCTTATCTCCATTGATTGGAGCCAGGCCCCGCAATCTAAACTGAACCCGACTGGCTAACAAAACTTTTCTAAATAGGTAAAGGCAATGAAGAACAAAGGAAAAGAGGAAGTCCAAATAAGGAAGGGACAAGAAGTTGCTTGCAAAAGGACTTAGAAAAGTAATAACATATCTAGGTTAAAGTACAAGGACATACAATGTACTATAAGCCTGTGAGCACATCCAACACAAGTATCTTGGTTAAAGTACAAGAACATAGATGCACGTATCTCTAACAGCTACATAGGAGGACTTAATAAAGAGTTACTAGCAAAAAGCAAGAAGGCTTTGAAGAAAGTCTTTAAAAGAAACTATTATTTCTAACATTCATTATTAGTATTCTTTAACAAGAAGGGTAACTTTGAAGAGGAACTTTTTATTTTCTACAATAATCTTTCATAGTTATACAGCATTTCAGAGTTTACCAAACACTCTCACATTTTAACTCACTTTATTCTCTCAAAAACTCTGGGAAGCATCATTTCACAGATGCTAAATGTAAGACAGAGAGAGGATGTGACTCTCCCAAAGTGACACAGTAAGTTGCCAGAACCTGTAACAGCCAGACCCCTTTCTATTGCATAACAGTACCCGTCCCTAATCCCAGGGCCCTCATACCACAACCCTAACCTTCTCACACTCTGGAAAGCACTAGAAGCAACTCAGGGCCAGCACTATAATTGGTGGTTTCATGACTTCATAAATTTGCTGAATCACTACCATTTAGGCACCTTAAATTCTGGATCTGTCTGGATATTTACTTCCCAAGGTAGTTACTCAACATCAAGCTCTCTGGAACAGGAAGGCATTTTTTAAAATGTGATTCTACAACACTTTCCCTGGGGTCAAACCCATCCTGCACCTGGTTACAGATCATTTATTTTCCTCTTGGTGAATGATAGAGTCCAGTCACAGAAGTAAGAGAGAAAACTTCCAACCTTGCAGCCACTTTGTCTTTTACCATCTAACCTTGGAAAAGACATATTGTTATTTCTGTTGTGTGCCATTGGTGTCACAGAACAACCTTGGCGTAGCTTGGGAGGGAACTATATTAGGTTATGATAACCAGGAGTCAGAAATGATGAGGGCATTCTTATTTTGTTTATTTATTTTTTTGAGACAGAGTCTCATTCGGTCACCTTGGCTGGAGTGCAGTGGCACAATCTCAGCTCACTGCAACCTCTGCTTCCCGGGTTCCAGAGATTCTCCTGCCTCAGCCTCCCAGGTAGCTAGAATTACAGGTGTGCACCACCATGCTCAGCTAATTTTTGTATTTTTAGTAGAGACAGGGTTTCACTATGTTGGCTGGGTTGGTCTCAAACTTCTGATCTCAGGTGGTCCATTGGCCTCAGCCTCCTGGAGTGCTAGAATTACATGAGTGAGCCATGGTACCCAGCCGACAAAGGCATTCTTAGCGGCTGGCTTCCAGATATCAGTGGGGGTGGAGTAACAGTAACTTCTCAGATGTTACTCAGGCCATGTATTAGTCCTTTTTCACATTGCTGATAAAGACATACCTTTTTCTTCTGCAATTTATACAGAAGGAAAGGTTTAGTGGACTCACAGTTCCATGTGGCTGGAGAGGCCTCACAGTCATGGCGGAAGGCGAAAGGTACATCTTACATGGTGGCAGGCAAGAGAGAATGAGAAACAAGCAAAAGGGTTTTCCCCTTATAAAACCATCAGCTCTCATGAGACCTACGCACTTCCACGAGAACAGTAGTTGGGGGAAACAGCCCCCACTATTCAATTATTTCCCACTGGGTCCCTCCCACAATGCATGGGAATTATGGGAACTACAATTTAAGATGAGATTTAGGTGGGGACGCAGCTAAACCATAACAGGCAGTAACAGGAGAGATGCTACTGGATGAGAAATGATGGTTTCGTTCAGATCCCAAGAAAGGAGCAAGCATTGCAGCTCTCCTCCTGCTGCTATAGCTAGGAAGAATCAGAGAAAAGTTCTGCAGAGAAGGCCCCACGTGCCCACAGGGAACAGCGAAATCATTTACCACATGTCTAAGGCAGCAGTGTTATAAACCTGAGAAGCAGAGGCCCCCGACAATCTGACAGTCTTGGTGAGAGAATATAGCCACAGATGGTGTGAGGACCGCTCTTGCTGGAGGCTGGAAACAGAGCTGGTACTGTGAAGTTGCAAACTGGCTGATTTGGTCATATACAACTCGCAGGTTCTTTCTGGTAGGTAACAGTAGTCACCAAAATGTTTGAGTCGGGTGGGGAATGGCTACAGCTCTGCAATCTTGCTACAAGATTATAATGAAAGCAAGTCTCAGACTGAAATCTTTCCCATGTTTGAACGTTTATTAAATAAACATTTGTCAGCTAATAAGCATTAAACAATCCTTATATCTAGGTCATTCAACCAATCCTGTATAAAATTCTCACTTAATGCAGATAGAATAATATTTTAAGACAGGATTCTTTTATCATGAGAATAGGCGTGACGTAACAGTGTCTTCTAATAGCTGGACACTATACTGCACAATATCTGGCCACTTAGAGATCAAACTCCAAGTGTTTTCCCTTAGAGGAACATTGCAAAGGTGAATAGATATGCTTGCAAAAGTGAGAAGACCCTCTACAATATTCTAGTCATGACACGAAGTTTGAATACCACTAATTTCATCTATGAGAACCCATATTTAATATTCATCATGCTAATTCCTAAAGCCTCTCATGTTGGCAGGAGATAAAGATAGCTAAAGCACTTGTATTATTCATGCACTAATATGACTTCGTATTTATAAAGCATTTAGCCCAGTGCCTGGCATAAAGTAAACACCACGTGTTTGTTCAGCTTAAATTAAAAAAAAAGAAAAGAAAAAGAAAAAAGGAGCTACCTCTGGAGCAGACCAGCCTGCAATGCTAACAGTGGGAATTCCAGAATAAGGCAGCTGACTGCCCTAGAATAGAGTGTTAACTAACACACAAATAATATCACACTGTTCAGGCCGATGTGATTTTAAGTAAATTACAGAATCCAGGGAGGTGGTAATCGTCTAAACAAGATAACCAAAGATCAGATGTGATTTAGACGTGATGAGCTGCATCTCAGCAAATGCTAAGAGAGGATGCGAACAGACACAGACCTGGTTCCTGAGAAGTTCCCCTGAAAGTCTGCAGAAAAGAATGAGCCTGACAAGACAAAGACTGCTGGAGAGTAACTAAATTAAGTTCTCCGCTCCAATCACTTTAAGAAAAACTGCAGTAATTTCTCTCCACATACACCTGTTTCTTAAGTGTTTTCAGATTCTAAACTGTTATCAGTCATCACCTTATGGGGTGCTCCCCCTTACACTCTGTATCCCACAGCTCACGTACATCTTGATCTAAAGGCCATGTGCTTCTTCAGCTTTTAATTTCCATGCTGTCACCCCAAATCTTATGTTACAACCCCTCTACTGAGTTTTAGAAGTGACTGTTTACATCCTTCATGCCTTTGAAACTTACTCCCCAAATAAATCCTCATTGCCCCTTATCTCTATGGCAATCACAAGTCTCTGCCCCCAAGTGACAGCAGCTGTGTCTAAACCACCCATCTGCTGTCTTCCTGGGGCTCTGCCATATTCTGCGTCATGCCCACTTGCAAGTGTATCACATTTCTATTTAGAAACATTCTGCCTACCCTGGTTATTTTTGGCTACTTATCAGTGTATTTAGCAGTCAATGGAACTGCTGAACTGCCCCACCCCTAACATGCCATCATCTGTAGCTGGGCCAGTATGGGTAAAAGTTGCAAAACAGAGAGGGTAGGTGAAAAGTCTCTGGTAGCTGATGCACTGCCCTCTGGGGATGGGCTGGTGGGGTGGTGGTGAGGTGTCACGGTAAAGAGAGGAGATATGAAGTGTGAGTATGGGAAACTGTGGTTACTTGTCAACAGAATGGAGACTCAGAGAGGATTATATAGAACCAAGCTCATTTTTAAAATTGAGATAAAATTCACGTAACATAAAACTGACCATTTTTAAAAGGACAATATTTAGTATATTCACCATGCTGTGCAACCTACCATCATCTCTATCTAGCTGCAAAACATTACATCAGCACCCCTACCGCCAAAAACCCACTTATTAAGCAGTCAGTTTCCAGTTCTTCCTCCCTCTACCACTAAGCAACCACTGCTCGGCATTCCTTTTCTATGGATTTACCTATTCCATACATTTCATGTAAATGGCATCATACAACATGCGGCTTTCTGTGTCTGGCTTCTTTCACTGAGCATAGCATTTTCAAAGCATGTACCAGAACTTTACTCTTTTTCATGGCTGAATAATATTCTGTTATATGTATATACCACATTTTGTTGATTTACGTATCCGTCGATGAACACTTAGGTTGTTTTTACTTTTGGCTATGGTGAACTATGCTGTTATGAATATTCCTGTATAAATATTTGCTTGAGTACCTGTTTTTAATTCTTTGGGGCACAAACCAGGTGTGGATAAATTAGCAATAATGAGGAGGAGGCACCAAAGTAGGGAAGAACAATTGTTCTGAGAGACAACTAATCATGAACAACTCTCTGGCACAACATCCTGTTCCCGAATAACTCTCTCAGAACGCAGCACCAGCAGCACGAGCTTACCTGCCTGTGGCCTCTCCGGCACAACCCTATAAAACTTCCCTCAAGCCCCTACCTCTTGGCAGACAGCCCCTTCTCCGCTGTGCTGCCCCTTGCACTCTCACAACATATTTTTGTACTTTCTCTAATAAACACGCCTTTATTTACCCATGACTGTCTTGGTAAGTTATGTTACCTTCCATGATGCCAGCTCCAGCCAGTCACACCCGGAACACCAAGGAGTGGAATTGTTGGGTCCTGTGGTAATTCTATGTTTAACCTTTTGAAGGACAAGCAAACTGTTTTCCTTAACAGTTGCACCATTTTACACGCATACCAGCAATGTATGAGGGTTCCTGTTCCTGCACGTCGTTGCCAACAGTCATCATGTCCTGAGTTTTAGTGTTTGTCTGTCGTTGTTATTTTTTGTTCTTATAGCCATCCTAGTGGGTGGGAAGTGGTATCTCATGTGGGAACTTGTATTCCCCTAATAAGTAATCATGTTGAGCCTCTCTTCGTGTGTTTATTGGCCATATATCTTTTCTGAGAAAATGTCCGTTCAGATCTGTTGCTGATTTTTTTAATCGAGTTTTATGGTTGTGTTGGGTTTTGTTGTGTTATGTTGTGTTCACTTGACTATGTAGATCATGTTGGGTAGTTGTGTTAGTCCATTCTGGCATTGCTGTAAAGAAATATCTCAGAATGGGTTATTTATAAAGAAAGGAGGTTTAATTGGCTTATGGTTCTGCAGGCTGCACAGGAAGTATAGTGGCATCTGCTTCTGGAGAGGTCTCAGGAAGCTTCCAATCATGGTGGAAGGCAAAGGGGGAGCAGGCTCATCATATGGCAAAGGCAGGAGGAAGAGGGAGAGGGAGGGGGCCACACGCTTTCAAACGACCAGATCTTGTGAGAATTCACTCACTATCACAAGGACAGCCCCAAGGGGATGGCGCTCAATCATTCGTTAGAAATCCACCCCCATGATCCAGTCACCTCCCACCGGGACCCCCCTCCGACACTGGGGATCACAATTAAACCTAAGATGTGGGTGGGGACACAGATGAAATCCGCATCAATAGTATTGATGCCTTAACAATATTAAGTCTCCCAATCCGTGAAAACAGGATGTCTTTTCTTTTGTTTGTATCATCTTTAAATTCTTTTAGCAATGCTAATTGTCTCATCCTTTTGGATGCTGTTGTAAATGAAATTGTGTATTTTATTAATTTCCCTTTTCAGATTGTTCGTTCCTCATATATAAAACACAACTGATCTCTATGCTTTGATCTTGTATTCTGCAACTTTGCTTATTACCTTTATTAATTTTTGTGAATTCTTTAGAGTTTTCCCTATATGAGATCCTATTATCTGCATACAGACCCTAATATCACCTTTGCAAATAACTCAGATCCAGTCACTGAGTATGATCCCTTGAATTCTGTCACCGCTACATCCCTTTTCAGAGAATAAAGTGATACAGGTGGTGATTCTGATGAGAAGGAGAAAAGTGTGAATCAGTGGAAGTTACTGAGAGCCTATGCACCCAGACACATACTAAGAACTCCATCAGATACAGAAGCAATACACAGCATAACCCCCACTCTCAGGAATAGTTTGTGCCCTTATTTTCTCCTTTCCCCAGTTTTCAGCCTATTCAAATTCTAGTCTCCCTTCAATACTCAACTCATAGTTGGCCTCGTTTCTGAGCTTCTGAGCTTTCTGAGTTGAGCATTCAGTGAATTTTCCCTTGTCTGGGCTAATGTTATGTTTGTTATCTTTACCATGAAATCTAGTGCTTGACCATTATGTATTTATGTATTAATTTCTACAGTCTCGAATTGCTCTCATATTTTTCACCTGCAGGGATCACATGTGGAAATCCTCCTGTGTGACTTTCCTTACCATCTATTTGCAAAAGAATATACCAGTTTTTTAAACTAAGAAGTGTTATAGTTTCCTGGTTGAGAACAAGGTTTCTGTAAACAGCCTCTAGAGTTGACTATTGTTTGCTAGCTCTGGCACCACAGGCAAATTGCTCAATATGTCTTTGCCTCTATTTTCTTATCTGTAATCAGGAATAACGATACCTATAAGAAAAGGTCATTGTACAGGTTAAATGAGTTAACATACATAAAACATTTACAGCACTGCTGGACACATTATAACCACTTTTTAAACTTAATTATAGAAAATTACAATTATAAATATTGCTCATTTAATAAAAATTTAATTGAACACCTGCTACATATCAGACATATAGGGAAAAGAGAACATTCCAAAATGTGAAAAGAAAAAGAGGTGAGGAAGCCAGAGATAATGGAGTATGGCTTGCAGTACTTTGTAGACCATGTTAAGGATTCTGGCTATTATTCTCTGAGAAGTTAACACAGAAGTTGAAAATGGGGTAGCAAACCAGTTCACTTTGTAAAAAAACTTTCAAAATTAGATAAAGCTATCACAAGGAAAGAAAATTGGAGATCACTATCCTTTATGATTATAGAAATAACAGTTCTCAACAATATACTTGATAATGGAATCTAGAAACATGTAAAAAAGAATTATACACTGTGACCAAGTTGGATTTATCCAAATAATAAAGATTGGTTCAATATCCAAAAATCAATAAATGTAATATATCATATAAATAGGATAAAAAAACAAAATCCACAATGATCATCTGAGTTGCTGAAAAACTATTTGACAAAAATCTAATACCCTTTTGTGATAAAAACAACAAAACCCTATAAGTAGGAAAAAAGGGAACTGTCTCAATCTGATAAAGTCTATGTATGAGAAATTCACAGCTGACGTCATACTTGAAAGTGAAAGAGTGAATGCTTTCCCCTATAATCAGTAAAAACAAGGATGTTTACTCCTAATATTTCCATTCAACATTGTCCTGGAAGTTCTAACCTGGGAAACCAGGCAATAAAATGAGATTAAAAAGTAAAACTATCTCCATTTGCATATGATATGAACTTGCATATTTAAAATCCTAAGGAATCCATCCAACACCTATTAGAATCAATAAATGTGTTCATCATGGTTGAAAGATACAAGATCAACATACAGAAATCAAATTATATTTTTTTACCTTAGCAACAAACAATTCAAAAATGAAATTTAAAAAAGATTCAATTTACAATAGCATTCAAAAGATTAAAATGCTTACAAATAAATTTAATAAAAGATGTATAATATTTTTACTTTGAAAACAATAAAATTGTTTTCATGAAAACAATTACATGAAAAGATGTAAATAAATGGAAAGGCATCCCAAGTCCATGAGTTGAAAGACTTCCTATTGTTAAATGGCAATACTTCTCAAGTTTATCTATAGATCCAATACAATATCGATTAAAATTCCAAATTTTTTTCAGAAAATTGGAAGTTATTCTAATATTCATGTGACAATTCAAGAGACCCAGACTAGCCAAAATAATCTTGAAAAAGAAGAATAAAATTAAAATATTCATACTTCCTATGCTATACTGAATGTTTATGTCCTGCTCAAATTCATACATTGGTATCCTGACCACTAAGATAATAGTATTAGATGGAGCCTTTGAGAGGTTATTAGGTTATGAGGCAGAGTCCTCATGGATGAGATTAACAGCCTTATAAAAGATAAAAAGATAAAAGGGATAAAAATAAAAAAAGATAAAAGGGATAAAAGATAAAACAGCCTTATAAAAGATAAAAAGATAAAAGATAAAAGGGAACTGGAGAGTTCCCTTACTCCTTCCACCATCTGAAGTTACAGGGAGAAGGCACTTATCTATAAGAAGTCTAGCCATCACAAAATACTGAATCTGCTGGCACCTTGGGTTTCCAATCCTCTGGCTGTGAGAAATAAACCTGTGTTGTTTATCAGCCACTCAATCTATGATATTTTGTTATAGTAGCTCAACAGACTAAAAAACTTCTCAATGTCAACATTTATCATAAACATACAGTAATCAACACAATATGATGTTGGCATAAGGATAGACATATAGAGTAACAAAATAGAATTGGGAGTTCATAAATGAACCCTTACATTTACAGTTAGTTGATTTTCAGCAAGGGTGCCAAAATAATTCAATGGGAAAAGAATAATTATTTTGAACAAATTGTGGTGGGACAGGTAGACACACCAATGCAAAAGAATGACGTTGAATCCCTTCCTCACACCATACACAGAAATAACTCAAAATGGGTCATAGACATACATGTAGGAGCTAAAGCTATACAAGTTTTCCAAGAAAACATAGCAGTAGAACTTTGTGATATTGGGTTAGGTAAAGCCAGCATAGATGTGACACGGAAGCACAACTGATCAAAAAAACAAAAAACAAAGGGATAAGTTAGTAACACTTTTATGCTTCAAAGGGCATTATAAAGAAAGTAAAAAAAGCAACTCAGAGAATGAGAGGAATTATTTGCAAATTACATATATATAATATATATATTTATATAAAATAAGAGACTTAGAATAATGAAGAACCCTTACAACGCAACAATAAAAAGACAAGCCAATTCTAGAAGATTGGGAGGATAACCATACAAGCCAATCACCTTTCTGAGAGGCTAAGAAAAATAGTACTGAATAACGTCAATTGGAATCAGCAACATGGGGAACTCTTTGGTGGTGATGGGTATGGAAGTCAGGATAGCATGAACTGTACAGATTTTTTTAAAAAAGGGAAAGGATATTACAACTAAAATCAATTCTTCCAATGGGAAGAGAAATAGAATCAACAAAGACTGTGACCGGTAATTTGATAAATCATTGACAACTTTGCCAAGAATTTAGATGGAGGAGAAGCTTATATCTATTAATAGTAATGAAGTTAAGGATTACCCCTCAGGTATTTAAAAAAATTCTCTCCTACTAGCTGCATTACATCACTACTCTACTATGTCATGTGTACTAAAATGATCTGTTTATATGTCTAGGTCTCCAGCTCAAATGAAATTGTTCCTACTCTCAAAGTAATTAGACAGTAGATGTGGATGATAGGTTTCTGCTGGGATTAGGCATAACAGATGGATTATAAATAAATTACTGGTGTGTTAAAGAAAAAGATGTCTCAAGTCATCAAATGAGCTTCCAACCTATCAGGCCTGCATTTTTCTTCCCTTTGTTCTTTATCTTCGGTGTTTTGTTTTCTAAGATTCTACATTTTCCTAATGAATCTGCATTTTCTTTACTTCTGAATACTTTTTAGGCCCAAAGACAAAAGATATTTCTGAATATTTTTAACAGAGGTGCTAAGATTCTTTATTTTCCATTCTTTCAGATGTAGAATTTACATAATGTTGGTATTTATGTCATATTGATGCCAGGCATTTGGTAGGAAATATAGGTAGCAGTATCAGATGTAAGTAACAGTATCTTGGGAGCAGCACCTTAAAAAGCTGAATAATTTTCTAGTATTTATGAGCTGTTCCTGCCTATTGCAAGTTTGTAAGAGCCAGCAGGGAAAAGATACAGTCTCTATATTGAAACCTTCAGGAATAAGAATCTTTAATTGCATAGGTAAATATTATATTTGTATACTTAATTTCTTTCACCTCTTGGAATGAAGATTCACTTGTTATAAGACTTTTCTTGTTGTTCTGAGGAAAGACATTGAAATAGAAATGGTGAAAATATTGTGAAACAAGGAACAAACAGCCCATATAAAGGTTTAGCATATTGTATTATTTCGACTTGAACATTAGACACCAAATTGCTGGCTCCCATAATGTCCATGGATAGTATGACGTCAATAAGCTTTCTAATGTTTGGTAAGACTCTGAAACCCTACGGCAGCTGTCACTACTGTGAATGAGGTAGCCTGGTGAATAAAGGAACAAATGAATTAATAAATTAACAAAGTGGGGGTGTGGTGGCTCACACCTGTAAGCCCAGCCCTTTGGGAGTCCGAGACAGGTGGATCACCTGAGGTCAGGAGTTTGAGACCAGCCTGGCCAACATGGTGAAACCCCACCTCTATTAAAAATACAAAAGTTAGCCAGGCATGGTGGCGCACACCTATAATCCCAGCTACTCTGAGGCTGAGGCACAGGATTTACTTCAATCTGGGAGGAAGAGGTTGCAGTGAGCCAGGGTCATGCCACTGCATTCCAATCTGAGTGAAGAGTGAGACTCTATCTCAAAATATTGATTGATTAATTAATTAATTAATTAACAGATAAGAGTCTTTAATATACAACATGGTTACATAAAAGATATTTTGGTTTTGTAATATTTACAAGAAACTTGGAACAGCATCTGGCACATAGTAAGTGTTCTGTAAAACAGTGCTGATGGTCATTTCTTAGAGTAAGTGGGGATATAGTGTCTGGGAGGGGCAGATGATTTTGAAGCAGACAAGTTGCTCTAAAACGGGATGTGAAGATGTTAACCCTTGAGTTCTCTGAGCTGTGTTACCACATTGCCAGGAGTCAGACTGCAGATCTTCTCAGTGTGAGAGTAACAGCAGAACATGACCGTTCTGAAGCTTTCTCTGATCATATCTGGGGCTGTCTGAAACAGGTGAGTGACCTGATTTTCAAGAGATGACATGGTAAGATGGTGTTCAGACCACCATCAGACCTCTGTGGACTCCGATGGAGTTATAACGTCTCTCCAAGGACTGAATGGAGAATAGCTTCTTATGAGATTCACAGGAATGGCAGGACTTGAAGTTTCTTCATTTCCTAATGATGAACAAATTATGCTGTTACCTCTTCCTACATCATCGTTATATTTACTTTTCATACATGGTGCCCATAGTATTTGGAGGTCAAAGAATGGCAAGCTGTGAAGTGACGTCCCTGTAATCTGGGTAGGGGCTTGTTCCTATAGACAAGGGATAAATCTCAATAGAGTTACCAGTTTCTTCTTCCCGCAGAGGCCCAGAGGTGGAGGTTATATAAGACAGTCATCCTGCCCTCTTTTCCTGATGTTGCTAGTGCAGAGGGAGCTGTGCTGAGTGCATACAATGTCCTAGGGGGATGTTCCTTGCATTTAAAAAAGAGATTGTGTGAGGAAGCCAAATTCTGGATGCATTTACAAATCTTTCCAATAAATAGAGCCTAAAGTGCTATTCTTTCTTGAAGAGTTTAAAAGGGAAAAAGAAAAAAAACCCTCAAGGAAAGAAAAAATGAGGCATCCTGGAACATCTTCCTTTTCAATGAGAATGGGAAATTGGTTCATACACTGAAGCAAAGATTTTCAGCTTTTAAGGCTCCAGTCTCCTCTGCCTGAAAACAAACAGGGAGCAATGAGAAACAACAGTAGCAAGAAGACACACTCTAAATCCAGAACAATAGCAAAACCCTCTTCTAAAAAAGGTGTGCTAATGACCCCTTGTGATACTACATTGCGCAATTAGAAAGATGGAAAGCAAATAGCCTTAATTTGAAGGCTACACATTTTGTTCACCCCCTGCTGATCACTGCTACCAGACCCTGTGAGTTTTTGCTGAACTCATATGTCTTTCTCTCTTGAGCCATGAAATTATTTGTCATTTCTCTCTAGTGAACAGTTAATGGAGAGCACTAAAATTCAATTTAAAAGTGGGAGTTACTACATAATGCTACTGTTGATGATGGATTATGGGATTTAAAGGGACTGTCCACATCATAACATTTTTGAGGTTATAAACTATCCGAAAGAAAATGCCTCTCTGTAATATGTTAATGCAGAAGAAGCCAAGCATGTTCGTGAGAATATAGCTATCGATGAGCTCCATCATCACCTCACGGACAAAAGAGGCTGAAAATCCTATGATCTAATCACAAAGACTCCTCAAGGAAGAATGCACTGGAGGTAGGTAGTTAAAAGAATTATTGCTTTTCAGATAGAAATATTGACATCCAAATTTCTGTGGCAGAGATGTCCAGATGTTCACTAAACCTGGTTTTCTCTTCCTTCTGGGTCACAGCCTGATGACATTTCCCAGTCTCCCTTTCCCTGCCCCGTGTGGTCCGTGTTTGGACTCAGAGACTGGGCATGGGCGTGGAAGTAACATGCACCATTCTCAAGCCCCACCCATAAATCCCTCTGGTGTGATATACTCCACGTTCTTCCACACACTCTCCTGTTGGCAATCACAAACAAAAGAGAGCCGAGCTAGAAGATGGTCCCTGAATGATTGGTAAGAAGATGCCCACTGTTCCGATACATACTTTTGAATGTTGGGTAAGTGAGAAATAACCTACAACTGGATTAAGCCATGAAGACTTTGGAATGTATCTATTGTATCAGTGGCTAACATTATCTGCATATCTTTAACTGAATTGACAAGTTCATTTTATGAAGTGGTCAAGTCCACAGGCTTTGGTGTCAGATCTGGATGTGAATCTCTGCTTTGTCAACTGTGGCCACATAAACTTGGGCATGTTGCTGAATCTCTCTGAGTCTGGGTTCTCCCATCTATGAAACCAGGATGGGCATGCCCACCTTACACCTCCTTTTGAGAGAGTTGTAAGATCACATCTTTCAGCTGTTGGCACAAGCTGGCACATAGCAGGTGCTCGTGTTCCTCTTTCTAGTACCAGTTTATTCCATTCAAGACTCAGGTGCAGCCTTGGCTTAAGCAGATTTTTCCAAGATTAGGAACCGAATGCTTGGGAACCAGTTCATGAAATTACAGACCTGAGTTACATAGATGCCCATTGACTCTAGGCTTTTCTAATGCAAATATTGTAAACCAGAGGCCTATGGGCTGAATTCAGCCCTCAGCTATGTCTTATTTGGTGTGTGTACAGTGTTAAAGCTTTTTAAATTAGTTAATATTTGAAATCACAATGAAAATAAAATTTCTAGCTTTTTTTTTCTTTTCTTTTTTTAAGAGACGGGGTCTTGCTCTGTCGCCAAGGCTGATCTTGAACTCTTGGGCTCCAGGGATCCACCTGCCTTGGCCTCCCAAAGTGCTGGGATTACAGAGTTGAGCCACTGCATCCAGCCTCTAGCTTTGCTGAAGTAATTGAATCCTCTGACACATTTGGCCCACATTCTCACCTTGGTAATAATGGAGTGGAGCTGAGTAGCAGCTGCCTGCTCTGGATGGGGCCTGCAATCTCTGGCTACTGCAATTTCCAGATTACCCACATCTGCTATTATCACCTGTATGGCTCCTGGAGGGATCTGAATTTGTAAGTCTGGATCTCTAGTCTGATGGTCAGGATAGGAAAACCCCGTATAATCTTTCCATGTGTCAGGTACCGTTCTAAGCATTTTGTCTATAATGTGAGTTCATCTTTACAACAAACTTATGTAAAAGGTACTCTTATCATTCCTATTTTTTAGAAGAGAAAACACAGGTACGAGAAGATCCTGTTAACTTGCCCAAGGTCATGTAATCAGAAAATGAGATTCAAATCCACAAAGTCCAGCTCCAGTGTTATGCTCTAAAGTGGCTGTGCCATCCCACCTTTCATTTAACCAGCCCATTTTTGGTGCTATACACATTGGGTGTATGTGTGCAACACCCCCTTCTACCATGTTCTCTTGGTAGGCAGCTTGCAAGAGTTCACTGCTTATGTGCAGGAAAAGCTAGCTGGAGATTCATTTTTGAAGATAATTCTTGAGGAAGTAGTGAGAGGACCTCGGTGACTTAGTAGATAGAGGTTAATTACCCATGACTTTCATAAGGTAGAGAAAGTGTCAAATGAAATGGAGAGAAAGCTAGATTCAGACAAAAGGGAATATCTGCCAAATGCCTCCTTTCTTCAGCTCCAGAGGAGAAAATAAACAGCATTGCGGGAGATATCCAGATTCCTCTATCTTACAATAATGAGGTAAATTCTGACCTAATTTATTTGCGGATCCCTCACTTCTTATTATGCCACCAGCTAAGACCTCAGCAACAAGAAAAAAAAAAAATCAAACGTCCACAAGGCAGCCTTATTTGGGATCATAAATATCCTAAAATCCTGTTAGGTAGATGATGTTAATAATACCACTATTTAGCTGCTGGAAACCCTGAGGTATCGGAAGGTTAAATGACTCCTCTAGGCTCATAATCACTCAGATCTCCTGGCTCTTACCCAATGTCCTAGCATTGTCTCTCCCAGATTTTAATATTAATGCTTGTGTTATGATGCTACAGGGCTGTTTTCAAAAAAAAATTATTTGATTTTTAATCTCATAACAACTTTATGGCATAGGTAAAGCCAACTTATCACATTTTTTAATGATAAAACCTGAGTCTCAGAGAGATGACTAAACTTGCCCCTGGTCACAAAACAGAAAATAATAGAGAAATAAACCCAAATCCTCTAATTTCAACTGCAATAAGTATTCTACTACATTAACTTGCTGCATACCATTTTCTTCCTAGAGTCAAGAATTCTGGACCTGTTTCAGAGGGCTGAACACAAAAGTTTACCAGAAAATATCTTGGAGTTCAGTAAAAGAGTCCAGTTTTTAGACAGGTAGTCCTGTTCCTATTTTTTTTTAATTTTAGATTCAAGAGCCACAGGTGGAGGTTGCTTACAAGGGTATATTGCACTATGGTGAGCTTTGGGTTTCTATCTATCCTGTCACCCAAACAGTGAGCATAACATATAATAGGGGCTAGGTGTGGTGGCTCATACCTGTAATCCCAGCACTTTCCAAAGCCGAGGTGGGTGGATCACTTGAGGTCAAGAGTTCAAGACCAGCCTGGCCAAACAGGTGAAGCCCTGTCTCTACTAAAAATACAAAAAATTAGCCAGGTGTGGTTGTGGGTGTCTGTAATCACAGCTACTTGGGAGGCTGAGGCAGGAGAATCACTGGAACTCCTGGGGTGGAGGTTGCAGTGAGCCAAGATTGCACCATTGTACTCCAGCCTGGGAGAGAGAGCAAGACTCTGGCTTAAAAAAAACAAACAAAACCTAACTGGTAGTTTTTCAACCTTTCGCCTTCTCCCACCCTCCTTCCCCTTGGAGTCTCAGTGTCTACCGTTTCCATTTTTATGTCCACGTGTACCCAATGTTTAGCTCCTACTTATAAGTGAGAAAATGCAGTATTAGGTTTTCTGTTTCTGCATTGGTTCACTTAGGATAATGGCTTCCAGCTGCATCCATGTTGCTGCAAAGGGCATCATTTTGTTTTTTCGTTGTTTTTTGTGGCTGCGTAGTATTCCATGATGTATATGTAACACTTTTTTTAATCCAATTTGCCATTGATGGGCACATAGATTGATTCTGTGTCTTTGCTATTGTGAATACTGTTGTAATAAACATTTGTGTGCATGTGTCTTTTTGATATAAAAATTTATTTGGGTATATTACCAGCAAGAGAATTGCTGGCTCAAATGGTAGTTCTATTTTTAGTTCTTGGAGAAATATCCAAACTGCTGTCCACAGTGGCTAAACTAATTTACATTCCCACCAATGGTGTATAAGTGTTCCCCTTTCTCTGCGACCTAGCGTGGTTTTGATTTGCATTTCTCTGCTGATTAGCGACATTCGGTATTTTTTCATGTTTGTTGGCCGCTTGTCTGTCTTCTTTTGAGAAATGTCTGTTCACGTTCTTTCCTAGGTGAGCAGTCTTAAAAGGTACAAGATCAGGTAATGTGAAATGAGAAGCAAGAAGGAAGTGTTATTAAAAGCTGGAGAAGCCAATAGACAGAGTTCCAGACTTGAGAGATTGAAACGGAAAGAAGTCAGGAAAATGATATATACATCCAGTATAAGGCAAGCAGAGCTGGAAAAAATTCTGTACTATCAGTTAGGATTGTATCGGCTGCTCATGGACAGAAATCCAATCACACTGATTCATTCAAATGTGGGTTTATTTTCCTTATGTAACTGGAATCTGGAAATTAACAGTCCAAGGCTAGTATTGTGACCATTCAATGCCTTAAGGCTCAAAGACTTCTTCTTGGCTCTCTACTCCATCCTTAGTTTGTTGCTTTCATTTAAGGCTCAAAATGTGGATGCTGTGTCCACCATCCAAGAAAAAAAGAGGAAAAAGGGCTAAAGAAACAGAGAGGCAAACAATTTAGGAGCATCCCCCTTTGAAAGAACATTTCTAGATTTTTGAATGGGTTTGTTTTTTTCTTGTAAATCTACTTTAGTTCTTTGTAGATTCTGGATATTAGTCCTTTGTCTGATGGGCAAATTACAAAAATTATTTCCCATTCTGTTGGTTGCTGGTTCACTCTCATGACTGTTTCTT